>VDFB02356089.1:0-34199 GCA_007258455.2 Sequoia sempervirens
CAACCATGTTGGACAACATTTAAATCACTCCTCAAAAGGGACAATGTAGAAAGAGGCAAAGAGCATTCCTTCCTCCAACACTGTAGACCCTCTAGATCAAGACCCATAGCATCCAAATTGTCAGCAACCGCATTTCCTTCCCTGAAAACATGCTGAAGTGTGAACTCCTCCAAACTAGTGAGAAGAGATCTAATGTCCTCAATTATTCCTTGGATTGACCAATCAACAACCATTGTACCTTTCGTTGCTTCTACAACCAGCTGAGAGTCACCCTCGATTTCTAGTGTTTTGACACCGATCGACAACGCAAATTTAAGGCCCTGAAGGAGTGACATAATTTCCGCCTAATTACTTGTGTGTTCATTCAATTTCCCAGTGTAGGAAACAATAAAAAAACCATTGTGGTCCCTAATAATACTACCCCTAACAGCTTTCCCATCTCTGGCCGCTCCATCAAAATTTAACTTGCACCGGGGTGGTTTAGGAGTTTTCCATTTCCTGTTGTTGTGTTCATTCAAATTACTAGTGTAGGCAACAATTAGACAACCATTGTGGTCCCTAATAATACCACCCCCAACAACTTTCCCATCTCTCGCCACTCCATCAAAATTTAACTTGCACCAGGGTGGTTTGGCTAATTGTTGTCGATATTTGGTTTGTTTAATTTAAATTTGTTTGATAAATGTTGTTCTTGATTAATTGATTTATTAAATTAAATTATTAAGTAACAAGTATTTTGGTAATTAAATATAAATATATTTATTAATAATTATGGCTTATAATAAATTTAAAAGTGTAATGTAATATAAAATAAAATAAAATAAAATAAAATTATAATGAAATGTGATAATGGATAAATAGTAAAAATAATTAAAAAGATAGAAATGATTTTTGTAGAGCACATGCATAAATTCAAACTGATTGTCGAAAGGAAACTTGATGTTTTATTGAAGATTCTAGAGATTTTATCAGATTTTTGGATTTTGAAAATCAAACAGCCTTCCTTTTTGTAAATAATTATCCTTTCAACAGATTTTGATTATCATTGATTTTTGTTTCCGGGAAGAGAAAAAAATTTGTTTGCAAGATAATTTCTTATGCTGTGAATCTTGTGTGGGAATTTGGGTTTCTGGGAAGAATTGATTGGGGATTTCAAAGTTGTTGCTACAAAAGATTGATCTTGACACCAGATTTTCATCTCAGCCATTGTTGGATCCAGGTTGGCTTTGTTTTTTTTTCCATTTACTGCAATCAAATTCTTCCTCTTTTGTTTGTTGAAAACAAATATTTGGTTGCATGATGTTGCTTGAAAATGTGGTAATCATCTATTTTATTTCTGTAGGGAAACCAATAAAATATGCATTTGTATATATATTCTGCAATGATTGTGTTCTAGAGAGTTTTAAATCCATTTTGTGCATAACTTGCAACCTTTTCTTTCCTTAAATCGATACCTCTTGCATTTTGGCGCATTCCTCAGGATATCTATTTTGTATTGGTCATTCTTTTTGCTGCATAAATTTTGATTATGGAAAATTCAATTTTATGTCAGCCATTTGCAATTGTTTGAAAATTACTTAAGCCTCTCATGAAACCTTTTTGAATGCACCCCTACTATTGCTTTGTGCATGAGATAAATTTTGAGATCAAAACCATATCGTTGGCTAAGGCTTATATTTTTCTTTTGCTTGAAATTTTCTTTAGCTGGTTAAGGCTACCTAGCACTACCTATTCCCCTCATAGCGGCGCCGTCTTTTCCGCTTCAGTTGCTGCATTTGCAACTTCACAACTGGTTAGGATTCAAATTCAAATGATGGATAATCCTCCTATGGCAGTTGATAAACTTTTGTTCATAATATTCAATAGTTATGGCTTTTGATGCAGTAGATTGTGATTTAATTTTATTCTACGCCGTACCTTGATACTTTGATTTAATTCAATAAGTCTACCTTTAGAATCAAATTATTTATTGATTTTTCTTAGGATACCATGTTTTTTGATATATATATATATATATGACATTCAATATCTTAATTGCATGTGGCAATTTCCATCTATGTGCTACAATCTTATATGTTGAGCATTCGATATTGCATTATGTCCTTATTTTGATGAAATACATTGTATTGAAATTCGATTCATATGTTGTATTTGCTTGTATATATAGACCTTATGAATTGCATTGGACGTGCGGCAATCACCTTGTATTGATAATCGATGGTTTCATATATGTATTTAA
Source organism: Sequoia sempervirens (assembly GCA_007258455.2). NCBI lineage: Eukaryota > Viridiplantae > Streptophyta > Pinopsida > Cupressales > Cupressaceae > Sequoia > Sequoia sempervirens. The sequence goes on from VDFB02356089.1 coordinate 2,240, forward strand.
ATATATATATATATATATATATATGTATGTATGTGTATATATGTGAGTACCACAATATTTTTTGAATTATTATTTTGACAACAACATTTTGATATAATACATACATATAAATATATGTATATATAAGTATATACTGATTTATGTGTATATTAAAATGATGTTAGTGAAAGATGTTCCTGCTTCGGAATTAAAATATTTGTAGATAAATAAATTGAAAAAAAATCAAATAAGGAAAAATAACTTACTTATATTTAAATAATTGAGAGATTGTTAAATGAGAAAGTTAGACTATTTTCTTTGTTAATTATGAATATTGATTGCTTTTATAATTATTTAATAGTCGAGTTGTAAACCCACCATGTATTTCATGACTTCATTATTGGATTTGTTTGCTTGTATGAAGTATTGAGTTTGATTGTTGAAAGTTAAGGCGATTTTGGGTTATGGTTTTAAGTGGGAGTCTTTTATGCAAAGTGGATTAAGGTTGGCTTCCAGAGGTTAGGAGGGAGTATCTTTGTTTGTATGAGTTTTATGTTGTTTCACATGGAAGTGGTTGGTATTGTGTTTGAGATGTGTGCAAGAGGGTCTATGCCTTGCACTGAGTATTCATTCTTGTGATTGTGATATGTGGGAGAGGTGGTCTATGCATTGCTCTATGTGTGAGATTTATGTGATTAGGTTAAGTGTGCAAGATGGTAAATGCCTATGTGTAGGGTTTACTAGTTGCAAGTAGGGCGAGTGGCTCTCAATGGGGGCCAAATCCCAAAGTGGTGACCAAGACAACCCATTGGAGAGTTTCTTAATCCAGTGATAACCTAAATAATGAATTGGGGGGATGGGTAATTTTCGCATAAATTTAAAGATAATGGATGTCTCACCCATGCCTGTAGTGCTCGTTTGGGTGGTAAGATCAACTTCCTTGTCCTCACAAAAGGAATGTTGGTTCCACATGTGTCACCCTATGGGGCTGAGACCTAGTGAGAGGTATACCAAGACAACCATAGATGGGGGGCAGGGTCTAGTTAGAGACCGTTAGGACAACCCATGCCAGAACCATGCGATGATACTCTTCCCTATTGTAGTCTAGCATTCTCTAGTTGTTGTTCTCCTTTTGTGGTATGTGTTCTTGTGGAAGTGAATTCAATGTTGTAAGCAATGTTTGTGTTGTATGTGATGGTAATGTTGTTGTAGTGTTGTGTTGGAGCCATGTACAACCTTGTTTATGTTAGCTTGTTGTCTTTTTGACTATTTGATTGTAGTGAGACCTTGTGTTATCTCTTAGCACAGGGGTGGACCTCGGGGTTCCACATGGTTAGGAGGTTGGTGCTTTTTCCTCCATTGGGTTTCCTTGCTTCTTGTTTGAGTGCATGGAGGTTGTACCTTGTGTAGCGGATTCTAGTTCATGTTCAAGTTTGAGGAGACAGTCTTTATGTATATGCTTTGGACTTGTATATCAGTTGTACTGTTTATTGTAATTTGATGTATTCTTCCCAATTGTATTCAGGGAAGCATTATTGTAAACAATGTAACATATTATAATGTATTCTCATGTAATGAAATTTGTATATATATATTTGTTAGAAATGATCTTTCATGTTGTTTAATGGATGACCTGTTACATAAATGTATATTGTAGAATCATTTAATGTGATGGATTAAAATTAACTCTTGATTGTAGATAAATCATGATTAATGAAATGATTCTAGTTCTTGAGTAATAGATATGTTAGTAGCGTAGTCATAGAACCTTAGAGGACCTAGGTTTAGTTTATATGCTATGCTATGTTATACATTCCACTGTTAGTTCTTATAAAATAAAATTGTTCCATTATTTAGTCATGTTGGTGATTGTCCTTTGGGGTTCCTTGGCAGGGCATTACACCTGGTATCAGAGCCCAAGTTCTAACATTGGGTACTTTGGTTTCATATGAGCCCATTATGTTGGCCTACTGCTTAGAATCTTGAACTTATGTTTTTTTTCCTTTCGTCATCCTTGCTAGTAATCTGAGACTTTTCCTTCGATGGTGTTGTGTAGGAAGATTCCTAGAGGTTGGGGTCATGGTAAAGGTCTAGGTGGTGGCCGTGGGCCTAACTGTCAGAACACCCCTTCTCTGAGTTCCCATGAGAGTGATCATGAGGAATGATAGGGCTCTCAGAATGATTAGGAAAGCGAGGGTTAGAATATGGGTCAGCCAGAGTTAGAGGGAGCTCTGTTACGTCCTTTTCTTGAGGAGATCCTTGCCCACCTAGGTCCTATAAAGGAGGGTAACTAGCAGGTGGTTAGGGAGAGAGAAAGGTCTCCTAGGAGGAGAGAGGTTACAACAGAGCAGGAAACTATTTCAATAGGTCATATGAGGGATCTCTTGAGGGCACGTCTTCCTACTTTCGATGGTTCTAGTGGTGGCTTGGAGGAAGATACTTGGTTGATAGATTTGGATAGGTGTTTTTCCATGCACCTGTATGGTAGTAATACCAAGGTGAGATGTGCCATCATGCACCTTATGGGTTTTGCTTCCACATGGTGGTGGTTGGAGGAACATAAATTGCATTTGGATATTGGTTCAGTTTCTTGGAAGATGTTTCTAGAGAGGTTCAGAGCTCACTTTTTTTAGACCATTGGAGGCTACGTCGTGTTGATGACTTTCATGAATTGAGGCAGATGGCCATGTCTGTGGAACAGTATTAGCATAGGTTCTATGAGCTTAAGCAGTATGCAGGTATTGGTGATGATGAGGCCATGTTGGTTCAACATTTCATTAGGGGTTTGAATTCCCATATTAGCGGGGGAGTCAGGGTCTTTGAGCCAAAGACCATGGAGGTGGCAGTAGAGAAGGCTCATTTGGTGCAGATTGGTAGTGCGCCTCCAACAGGCTTCAGGTCTCAAGGTGGTCAGTCTCAGGCATCGGGTTCCTCTAGGATCCATAAAGCACCCGCTAAGGGTGGATAGCAGCAGTAGCAAAAACAACATTCCCAGTTGAAACATGAGAATTCTTAGTCTCAACAAGGTAGTGGTTCTCAGTATAGAAAAAATCAGAATTGGCAGCAGCCAAGCATTATCATCCTGACTAGCCAGTTCAAACCATATAGTCTGCAGTTATTAGAGGTAGCTTCTAGCAGTCCAGTGCACCCTCAGGCGACATGGGGTATGGCAGAGGTACACAATGTTTTTCTTATGGCTAGCAGTGCCACATAGCTAGACAGCGTCCTCATAAGAGCACATCAGGATTTATTTAGAGGCCAATAGCCTCAGAACCGATAGTGGGTGATGCAGACATGTCTTATAGAGTGTTTTCAATGGTCGATAATTGCCAGTAGAGCATTAGGGTACATTTGTGGAGGTTGCAAGTAGAGGACGGGTAGCTGGCTCTAGAGTCCGTGGGCATTCTGCAACATAGGAGACTCGCACTCAGGGGTTGAGACGTTGAGTAGGTGAGGGTCCAGTGGGATTGTAATGATGATTCTTTAGCCACTAGGGATTATGCATCTTGGACATGAGAGTTATATCCTTTCTTGTTTGCAGGCTTCCAGGAGTAAGCCTGATTCTAGGGGGGAGGATGTAGCGCCCCTCATACTTTTCTCTGTTAAACTGGTAGTTGATCTACTTAGGATCAGACATTATGACACTTTGTTTAATGTTGAACTTACTGCTACGATGATATTTGGATGATACTTCTATTACTTGAGTTTATGCACATGTTATGACTGTGATATGGACTTATTTGATTATGTGGATTAATCTTATTATGAGCATTATGTGATTATTTGATCATCATTATTATGTGATTATGTGGTGATTGTTCTTATCTGTTTGTTATGTAGCTGGTTGCTATGAGTTGATGTGGTTACATGATTGATGTGTTTGGGTGAAAGGGACAATGTCACATTACTCACTCGTGAGTACCCTGCTATGCTGCAACTTCCTTTCACAGTGTGCCTGATTGTATGATTATGTATATGTACGACTATTTTGTGTGCTGCATGTTGTAGATACAAGACATCGACTCCATCTGACTTGGTAGGTCTGAGCATTCCTTAAAACCCAATGGAATAGTTGATCAGAGATAGTGGTTGGTCCCCTAACCCAGCCATCATCTTCGAAGAGGATGAGTATCTAGTCTGTCACCTTGTCAGTGTCATCTGATGTTTGTGGTCAGTTGGTCTTGCTTTTCAACCCTAGCTAAGGTTTGCGTAATTGTTGTTGATATTTGGTTTGTTTAATTTAAATTTGTTTGATAAATGTTGTTCCTGGTTAATCGATTCATTAAATTAAATTATTAAGTAACAAATATTTTGATAATTAAATATAAATATATTTATTAATAATTATGGTTTATAATAAATTTAAAATTATAATGTACTATTAAATAAAATAAAATAAAATAAAATGTGATAATGGATAAATAGTAAAAATAATTAAAAAGATAGAAAGGATTTTTGTGTAGCACATGCATAACTTCAAACTGATTGTCAAAAGGAAACTTGATGTTTTATTGGAGATTTTAGAGATTTTATTAAATTTTTGGATTTCAAAAATCAAACAGCCTTCCTTTTTGTAAATAATTATCCTTTTAGAGAGATTTTGATTATTATTGATTTTTGTTTCTAGGAAGAGAAAAAAATTTGTTTGCAAGATAATTTCTTATGCTGTGAATCTTGTGTGGGAATTTGGGTTTTTGGGAAGAATTGATTGGGGATTTCGTAGAAGTTGTTGCTATAGAAGATTGATCTCGGCACTGGATTTTCGTTTCAGCCAGCATTGGATCTAGGTTGGCTTTGTTTTTATTCTTTGTTTTTTTTTTTCCATTTAATGTAATCAAATTCTTCCTCTTTTCTATGTTGAAAACGAATGTTTGGTTGCGTGATGTTTCTTGAAAATGTGGTAATCATCTATTTTATTTCCTTAGGGAAACTATTAAAATATACATTTGTATATATATATTCTGTAATCATTGTATTCTGCAATCCATTTTTTGCATAGCTTGCAATCTTTGCTTTCCTTAAATCGACACCTCTTGCATTTTGGTGCATTCCTCAGCATATCTATTTTGTATCGGTCATTCTTTTTGCTGCGTAATTTTTGATTATGGAAAATTCAATTTTATGTCAACCATTTGCAACTGTTTGAAAGTCAATAAAGCCTCTCAAAAAACCTTTTTGAATGCACCCCTGCTATTGCTTTGCGGATGAGACAGATTTTGGGATCAAAACCATATCGTTGGTTGTGGCTTATATTTTTCTTTTGCTTGAAAGTTTCTTTAGGCAGGGTTGAGCCTACCCTAGCCTGACCTATTCCCCTCATAGTGAAGCCTCTCTTTTTGCCTTAGTTGCTTGCATTGCAACTTCTTTTGCTCTAAAAATTTGCACCCTATACTAACTACACAAGTTTCAACAATCTTGGAGAAACATTGATTCACTTCTATGTGGGACTGTTGGAATAAAGTCAAACCTTCAGGTTCTAGGCCGGCTCCTATTCAGATAAACATTTAAATGGACTTAAACTTGAAAGGGAAAAGGGTAGGAAGAAAGCTAAACAATAAACAACTTTAAACTTTAAACCTTTCAAGGTGATACACCATAAATATGATGATATCTTGTTTAAACAACATACAACAATGAAAATATGACAATACTAAGTGCATAGGACACAACTTTGGTATATGAGCCACTGCATAAAATGTCTTATAGACAGGTATTAAATTAGTTCCAGACTTTAACTTAGTAGGAAAATATAAAATCCTCACAACTAATCAAGCCTAAACTATATAAAATTTCACAATCTATAATCTTTTTAGCTGTAAGATCTTCACTTCAAACACAATCTCAAGACATAGCATGTAGGATTAAAATAAATCTCAGCATGAAACATCAAACTGGAAATAGGATAAAAGCATACAAGAGTGAACTCCAAAGTAGGTCCCAAAAGCTCCTGAATTATCAAAAAATAACTGTGAGGAAGTCCTCAAAATATCATGAGTTACAACTACCAAAAGAACAAAAACTCTGGCTCTGAAAATCTCCAAAAGTCTTTGTCACTGAATGTAGAAGAACTAACTGAAAAATGAGCTTCAAAAACTCATAAGTACAACTCACAACCACCCAGGGTCAGATCCAGAAAAATAGCCCCCAAAATAGGACACCCCACTTTCTAAAAGAAAGTCAGATACATGGAAAAGTCTCTCCAAGTCATTAACCACCTTATGACTCAGCAAAACCACCTCTAAAAGCACTCCAACTGAAAATAAAAGCATCCAAACTGCTTGAGAGAAGTCAAATCTGACCCCTGAATCTTCTCTAACATCCCTAGATACCCTCCTAATGCTTCCAAGCTGAAAATAACCTCCCAAGATGCTCTCCAAGTCATAAATTAAGATCTATCTTTTCTCCTTAATGTCATACATGAGTGACTCCTTTAATTTTACAAATAAGAAAAATACACTTTAAGTGATTTATATTATATCACTAAAGTGGATTTTACATTTTATGCAAAATATAAAAATATCAATAATTCAGCTCTAAAGAAAGTCAACAAGCTGAAAAGTCTTAAAGACCTTTGATGTGGCGCATAGAAGGAGAAAATGAAGGCTTCAAGACATAAAGCAAAAGGTTCTATACCCTAATGATTCATTTTTGCATTTTATAAAAAATAATGGTCAAAATGCCATTATTCATCATTTGCCTTAGGGTATCGAACCCTAAATGAAAGACAAAGAAAGCTATCATTCATTTTGAGTCTTCTCACTGAAGCTCAACAGCCACCAGCAAACCCTAATTAGCTTTAAGCTTGGAATTCTCTGTTGTGGCCATCATTTCTGAGAACTTCAAGAGATTGAAACTGACATTTGAAGGTAAGTTGATTTGTATTCAAATCTGGAAGATTTTTAGTTTTGAAAGCCTTTAAATGCTTTCAGGCCACGACCATACTGTTGTTTTTTTTTTACATTTCCTCAATAACCTTTTATTTTTGTTGGTGTTCTTGCTTTGGCCGCCATTATCAAACTTTCTAGCTGAGCTTATGCTTGGATACTCTACTGTGGCCGCCACTATCAAACTTTCTGGAAGATTTATTGCAGAAATATGAGGTAAACCTAATTTTTTTTAAAACCTGATGAATTCTCATTGTTGTTTGAAACTCTCTGAGGGCTCCTAGGATGTGGCCTTGCTTATGCATTTGATTTTCATTTTCACTTAGTGGTTGTGGCAATACATTGTTAAGGATTTTATATATTATGTTACTTTTATGCACATCTAGTCCTCCTTATCTGAATATCAAAAAGGCCTTGAGTTAAATGGTTGTGACCACATGTTCACGATGAAGATGTCTCTATGCCCGAGCTTTGTCTGTGAATCTCATGATTCATTTGTTTTGAAGTGTCCTCTGCATTCCATCATGGTTGTTCTGAGTTTTTTTTCTGCATTAAGAAGAACATGATTCATCCAAATGAGATCATCTTAGATTCTGAAGTAAAAATCTATATGGGTTTGCTTAAAAAGTTCTAAAAATTTACCCAGAGTCCATTTAAAATTATGGGTTTCATTATTTGTAATTTCTGGGTTTCAATCTGTGTTTAAAAAAAAAAAGATTCATCACTATTCTTTCAATGGCTGTAGTTGTATTCCCAATTAGCTGCTCTATATAAAATGTTGATTCCTCCATTTTTGCTCAACTTTTAAAAAATTGCATTTTTCTCAGCTCTTATGGTATTGTATCTCTACTGAATAGGAATTCTTCCATTAACTGTTATTACTTCTCATGAGCTAGAGTTATTGCAAAAATGCACATCTCCCTTGTATTTATGCTTGTACCCATTTATTCCCAATTTACAATGGCATTATACACTGTTCACTGTCCATTTGGGATTTACATACTCACTTAATAAATATGACCTTTATATATATGATACTAGCTTAGGATAATACCATAAAAATCTCTAAGGAACTGCTTAAAGAATCATGAACTTGCTTGTTATTTTGCTGACATGGCCATTTTTTAAGATGGAGCTATTATCTTCTTACAACCGTTAATCACAACTTCAGTCATTTTATACTATAGGAATCCCTAAACAGTCCTCAACTAATTCACCATGGATTGTACTAATATCAAGGGATAAGACTGTCCCCTTATCCTTTGATTAAATACACATTAGATAATACATTTAGAGTATCCTCCAAGTGTAGACTTTTCATGTGTATTTCTCTTGGCAGTATAGACCCCAATTAGCTCTTATGTCTTTTAACAATCCTAAAACTATGCATAAATCCTTCTCTAGCCTATGACTGTCAACTAATTCTGCCCTTCATTATTGTCACAGCTCTATCCCTTTTGTCAATAACACTTGAGGTTTAAGAGAATTTTTCATACACTGCCCAAAACTACCTTTATTTTCTTGCAATTTCCAGATATGTGCTTGTAATAATAAAATAGCTTGATTTGTTGCAAGAATATCTGTTGAATGAAATTATATAATAACCCTTAATACTCTTTTCACCTTGTGAAGAGTCATCTCCTAGACTAGCAACTATTGCAGCCCTCAACTGAAAGTCTCCATAGCCAAAATTATCAATACTTACAGTTTTATGTCCTTGAGCATCCTTGTCATATTGATTATTGCTTCTTGAATTGATAGGGCAGATTCAGATCCATCTTTACTTCCATGTATTGTCTTTTGCAAGCCTACTGTAAATCCTTCATTTTCACAGAGCATATATGTGTTGTTTCACAAGGCATAAGATTTGTCCACACTTGGACTCTCTGAATAACTATGACAATGATTTCTCCTCTTATGCATGTTGCTGAATAATCCTTGTGTTTTTCCATTTAACATTCAACAATGCACATCTTAATTCATGATTATTTCATTTTCTTGATTTGTAACCATTGAATGTATTGAAGTGTACTTCATGAGTTGAGCATAAATAATGAGCTGGGCTCAAACCTCATGGGAGCGACATTTGTCTCCACTCATTTAATCTGAAAATAACTACACCTATAGCTGCACAAGGAACAAACAAGTTAAAAAAATGACTGTCTTTTGTGTGTACATTGACCAAATGGTTTTCCTAGACACTTGAGGCATTCATTGATCTTTTGATGCACATGGAGAAAAATTGATACATTCGTAGGTGAATGACATGAATAATCTTGTATAGCTATGACCTTTCATTGCTAAGATTATAACTCTAACACATTGCTTTAACTGCTGCAGGGACAGGAGCGCATGGAAACTAGAAAGGACAAGCGACGAAGACAACATCAGAATGAGACAAACCTCAACCAGTCATCCAGGTAATGACTGGTCATCCCTTCTACATGCTTATTTATTTCCTTCATTTATTCATGTATCGACTTATCTTTATTTGTATCAAAGAAAAGTCAGTCTCACGGCTTGCTGTGTGAGACACATGTACCTTATCACATTTAATAAAGACTACATTTTCAGAAATATGTAAATTTCTCTTTATTACATGCATGTGTATGAATGTAATGATCTGTAGTTGTAATCTTTTCATATTTTCATTTATACATTTGAATGTGATGAAGGAAAATAAAAAATGTACCTTATTTTCTCCAGTTTAAAACAAATTCTACCCTTTTGAACGAATAAGTGAAAAATGGGTAACAATTTCTATGAGAATAAAAGAAGATTTGATTTTGAATCAATGATTTTCTCTCTGTGGTCTCCATGATTTTATGAGTTTGTGTATGGAATGATTGTTACTTGTTGCAATAGAGATATATTGCATTGTGATTTGTGAGTAGTAGTATTTTCTCTTTCATCAGAATTCGTGGGGATTTTATGTGTTATGACAGTACTGGCATTTGAACTGAAATGATTAATTCAAACTCATGTCTCTCCATTGTACACACATATCTAAATTTTGAACAAGATAATCAAGGGTTGTCTCATTCATCTCACTCTTGTGGTGTGTATGATTTTTGTTTTAGCTTTAATTCAAGGAATTAATTAAAATGCTTGAATGGGATTGTAGGTGGATATGTTCTGTATAAGTATTTGATAAGTAATATTGGGTTAGAATATATGTTGATGAAATTGTAAAGCAATGTTCTCAAGGATCTTATATGTTATGTGTTAAATCTGTCATAAAACCTTAGATGTTTATGAATTTGACTCCCTCAATGGATATATGGCACTGATGTAAGTTTTACTAATTTGTATGGTTCAACATTTTGTTTGTCTTTACCTAGTGCTTGCTACAAATTGCAAATCAATGACTATTTTACACTGTGAAATGTGTTGTAGTTATCTCATGCTCCAAATAGTTGATATTATTGATGAACAACCAATTCTATTTAGTATTATGCTATTATGTTGAGCTATTAAATGATATTATCTTTTGTTGTTAATGTTGTTTACGCTAATGGTGCAGAGGTTGTAAACGCATTAAGGGATCACACTCCCAGGTTTTGTAGAGCCCAAAGTGTAGGAGGTCTTTAAAATCCTTGTCAATTGGTCTAGGTCCTTCGAGCTGCCCATGATTGGAATTGGAAATTCCATAGGTAAATTAGAAGACCAACTTGGTTATAGTAAAAACAACCAATAGGTAGAGGGGAGAGAGATAGATGGATTCAGTGAGAGAGAGAGGGAGGGACTGGGAGAGAGATAGAGGGTAAAGCGTTAAGGGTAGAGGGGAGGGAGATAAGAGTGAGTGAGAGAGAGAGAGACTGGAGATAGGGAGAGGGGGTAGGAGGGTGAGACTTGAGAGAGAGAGACGGAGGGACGGAGGGACGGAGTGAGAGAGAGATAGAGGGTAGAGGGTAGAGGGTTTAAGGGTTTAGAGTTTAAGGGCAATGGTTTTAGGGGTTTAGGCCAAAGGTGGAAGAGGGGAGAGGAGGGGAGGAGAGAATCATGAGAGGGAGGAGGGGGTAGAGTCTCTGGAGAGAGAGAGGAGGAGTGGAGAGAGATAGAGTGGCAGAGGGTTTGGTAGGCTTGTAGTGAGCCTAAGGGGTTAAGTGGTTTATGGTTAAAGGTAGAGGGGAGATAGGATAGAGGGAGTGAGGAGAGAGAGAGACCCGAGAGAATGGGGTGGAGGAAAGCCCTGGGACAGAGAGGGAGTGGAGGAGAGATAGAGGGTGGAGGGATTTGAAGGATGGCCAAGGTGGTAGAGTGGTGGAGAGTGGAGAGAGAGATAGGAGGGGGGAAGGGAGAGGGAAGAGGGGAGGAAGGGGAGAGAGAGAGACCTGAGAGAGGGAGTGGTGCTAGGATAAAGAGATTTCAGAGAGAGAGGGGGAGGGAGTGGGAGATAGATAGAGGGAGAAAGGGTTAAGGCTAGAGGGTAGAGGTTTTAAGTGTTTAGGGTTTAAGGGTTAAGGGGTTTAGGGTTTAGTTTGGTGGTAGGGAATAATAGAGGGGGGGTAGAAGGGAGACAGCAGGGAGCAGGGAAGGAAAATGGTGGAGGGAAAGGAGGAGAGAGAGGGACAGGGGAGAGAGAAGGAAGGGAGCCGGAAGGTCAAGGGCCTAAGCCATGGGTAGAGGGAGAGAGATAGAGGGATTCAGGGAGAGAGAGAGGGAGGGAGTGGGAGAGAGACTTGAGAGAGAGAGAGGGTAGAGGGTTTAAGGGCTAAGGGTTAATGGTTTAGGGTTTAGGGTTATGGGTAGTGATGGAACTTCAAAGTTTTGTTCTTTGTGTTCTATTTTATCATGCCTTGTGTCTATGGTCATCTATGGTGTTTGGGAAAAGCCTAAGGTTGGGGTTTTACCTTCGTCTTCATGTAAAACCCTAGTGTTCATCTTACACCTTTGATGGGATCTATTTGGTCGTTACTTTTTGGGAAGGATTTAAAATGACTTAAGCCCCATCGCTTCATCTAGGTGGGCCCCCTTTTGTTTTATCATTTTATTTCCTTCGCCTGACTTTATTTTTCCTTAGTCTTTTTTGGTCCCGTGTTCCCTCATTAAAACAAACTTATGTCATTGTTTGTTCATCGGCCTAGTGATGTCCCCTTATTCCTTTAGGGGAGAGGGCCCTAGTCGTCGTGCAGGCTAACTTTCTTAGCATGTAGCAATTGACTAGAATATCGTAGAACCTTCTATTTTTTTGAAATGTAGATTGGTCTCTTATTTATCTATAACTAAGTTTGGAGGTGTGACTCATCATGCAACTCACACATCGGCAGTCTTTTGAGAAGTGTCTAAAATTTGAATTTTTAAAGGTTCAACCAAAACTTAATCATGGAACCCCAATAGTTGAAGCAAAAAAATATCATTTGTTGCTTGTAGAATATGATATTTTTATTTAAATTAAAATTAATATACAACCTAAGTGGACCAAATACTTATTGATAACCATAAATCTTTGATATCTCTACCTTTTATATTCAACACATATGGACTAATAGTTGAACACAAAAAATCTATTTGTTGTTATAAAAACAACACATAATTATTTAAAATACAACTTATATTGAATAAAAATGGACCAATAGTTGAACACTAAAACCTTTTGAAAATCCTTCACATTTAATGGGAAAATACATGTTATATATTGTACTCACCTTTTATATTTGTGATAGGACAAACTATTAATATAAAATTATGCAATGCTTGTACATTTCTACCCCAATTATTGTACACATACCAACACTATTTTTTCACTATGATAACAATACTTGTTTAAATGAGTGTCTTATTTTATTAAATGAGCATTTTATTTTTTAAATGATATACTTATAGTGGAGAGTTATGATATTTTATTTGAAACAAAAAAATACTTATTTTACTTCTTCATGAATGTATTTAGGTTTTTTTCATATAACATTTAGAGGTTCTCATGTCTTCAAGTATGGGTTCATTTTTTATCAACATTTGGTTTTTTCTTTATTTACATTTGGACTATTTATTTACAATATATAGTATAAATATGTGGTAAGACTGGGTATTATCATCACGATTGAGTGCGCGACTATTGGACCCTGCACGACTACTGGGCCCTCTCCCATAATAAATGTTTTTATTTTGCAGAGGGACTAGTTCGCAATGGCCGTAAATCAATCGTCGTGTGATCTCGGCTATCCCCTGCCATCCTGTAATGACCCCACCACATTATCTTTTTTGATCGCGATATCATGAGTGAGCACCACGTGTCTCATCCAGTGAAGCTGAAGGAATGATAAATACTTTGATGCGTCTTTAATACATTATGCCACGGGTTACTAAAGCAGTTATAAGATGCACATGTTTTAAATCAATGAAGATGTTATAATCTCGGTAGAAAGGTGCTCAATGGTTAATAACAAGGATGGCGACCGTGTTGAATGAATAGGATTGTTGATGGTTGAGATCAACTATTGCCCTCCATCGTGTGATCAAAATTTTTGAGGTCTTTATTGATTGTGATATCATGGGTGGTCGCCACGTGGATCTCCTTGGCAACGAGTAGTATGGTGGGCCCCTTATTGCCACGATGGAGACTATGTTAGTTTTCTTTGAAGGCAGCCATCCAATGATCTCACCAAGGTGAAGGATCGATGACTAATATTTGAATCTGCATCAAATGCAATTAGAGTCATTCATGCAGTGCGTGAGTAAGCTTTAATGGTGGCCATGAAATCTACTACCATGGTTTGATCAAAATAAAGCAACTATTCTTCTGTTTTTGGTATCACAAAGCATTCAAAACATCTTAAATGGGGATTGTAGGTGGATATGTTTTGTATAAGTATTCGATAAGTAGTATTGGGTTATAATACATGTTGATGAAATTGTAATGCAATCTTCTCAAGGATCTTATATGTTATGTGTTAAATCTGTCATAAACCCTTAGATGTTTATGAATTTGACTCCCTCAATGGATATATGGCATTGATGTAATTTGTACTAATTTGCATGGTTCAATATTTTGTTTGTCTTTACCTAGTGCTTGCTACAAATTGCAAATCAATGACAATTTTACACTGTGGAATGTGCTATAGTTATCACATGCTCCAAATAGTTGATATTACTGATGAACAACCAATTCTATTTAGTATTATGCTATTATGTTGGTGAAGAATGGAGACTCCAAGCCAAGAATCTGCAAAACCTAGCTATGACTCAATGATAATGGATGAAATTCAAGAAATATTTGAGCATGGTAACTTTGCTCGGATTGTGGATGATGAAATGAGGATATGAGCTCTTTATTTATAGGACTTCAAAATGGATGAATGCCCAAATTTGAGCAATGTGGGACTAACATTCATCCAATGATATGGTGCCACTTGTCAAGCTATGAATGGATGATGGATGTGTAAGATTTGGGGTTTGTGCCAATATTTGAAATTCAAATTTGTTGAAATGGCATGCAAGAGGGAAGGGAAAATGCAATAAATGCCACTTGGCTCAAGGAAAAGGACATGTAAGATGAAGTTATTACCTTGTTGGATGTACATGTTGACTTGGAATTTTTGAATTCAAATTGAGAGAATATTCCAAAAGATGCCTTGTGAGGAAAATAGAAATTTAATAAATGAATTAAATCTATTTTCATGTGCAATTTGCATTATCTAGAGGATGGAACATGAGATGAGGTTAAATTAATCAAGGATTAATTAATTTAATAGGAGATTAGATGATGTGACTTATTTGACTTAGATTTATGGGTTTATTTAAATCAAATAAGAGGGGAATATGATAAGAGGCTAATTAGATAAAGATTTTGATTTATTTAATTAAAGGGGATGGTGTTAGATTAAATAAAATAAGGTTTTAATTTATTTAATGTAATGGATAGACTTTAGAGATTTAATCAAATAAATTGATTATTTGATTAAATAGGGATAATTAGATCAGATGGATTGATTTAATTAACAAAAAAGATTATTTAATTAGATAAAATGATTTATTTAATCAAGAGTGGAATATTGATGAATTTAATCAGATAAGGGAATTTGATTAAATGGTTAGACCGATGGATGATTTAGGAAAAAATGATGTTAGTAAGTCAGGATCAGATGTACGATGTCAATTAGTATATATTTACGTGTCTACATTTTGCCCCTCTTTGAAGCAATGCACTCGTTGCGTTGGTTCAAAGAATAACCGATCTTGATCAAAGCCAAAAAAAATTGATATTTAAAAACTTGCCCCACTGCTGCATGGCGAGAGAAAACATGCCATTATAATTCCCCCTCGAGAGATCGGATAAAAATTTTAATTTTTTTGGTGATCTCGCAAAAAAAAAGATGACAAACTACCCGACAAGTCCGAAAGGGGTCTGCGAGGCTAAAAATGTGTCTAAATGCAATAAAATGATGAAAAACAAGCCTCAAACAGACAAAAACAAGTTCGGAGGTCCAAAACCCTAGCAGGACAGCCATTTAGGGTTAAAAAACCCTAATTTTTAGGCTTAAAAGGGGCTCGAGGGGTCACTTTCAAGTCATTTTCACACACCTCTACTAACAAACCTAAGATTCGAGCTCTGACCCTCCGTCGACATGGCACAATGACAGCTTCCCCTACACATTTTAGACCGAGTTTGAACATACCAACGGCCACCTGGCATCGGTGCACCAGTATGTGACCCTTACTGAAGCCTAGTTTTTTTCATTTGATGCATTTATTACTGCTTTAAAAGAGAGCTCACCTCCAGCGGCGCTATTATACCACCGCTTGATATTTGAATTGCACCACTAATTGCCTTTTTGCGTTGCAACGGTGCAACTAGGAGTTTAGAAACTCTGCTGCTGGGCTCGGGCTTAGCGGGCCAGTTTGGGCAAAGTGTGTCGTGGCGGTGCCCTTTAGCTCTTTTTGGGCTCGAGCGTCAGAGTTTGAGTAAAATAAAACTGCGACGCTTTCACAAACTATGCCGCTGGAGATGAGCTTGAAGCGTTCGATGAGGAAATTTTCAAAAAATTTAACACGGTTACTTTCCTTGATGCAAGATGGGCTGAGGGAGCTCTACTCTCGGGAGCACCGGTCACGAGACTTGGCAAGTGTCCTACGAGACCTAAGTGATAGAGACCAGGATCGACTGGGAGTTGCCAGTTTATGGCATATTGCATATGCTACGCTCGTGCGTACCCACCTAGGGATGTTGTCAGCACTGGTCGAGAGGTGGCACAGTGAGACATTATCGTTTCATTTTCCCATTGGCGAGGTGACCATCACCTTGGAGGACGTTTGGCACATTCTACAGTTGTCGATTCATGGCCGACGGGTGATCTATGACATGGATGAGGAATGTGAGTGTTGCATCAGATTCCTTGCCACATGGGACATCATTTACTACGAGGGACAGATTGAGCTCGAGCGGTACAGGGTTATAGAACCTCCCTTTCGCTGGTTAGTTGCAACGATCATTTCGGGTTTGGTTGCCCCAGACATACGAGGGTGATATTTCAGTCTTGGTTGGGGTTATTGCTAGGAGAGGATGGTCTAAGACAAGCCAGTTCGCTTTGCATGGGGACCTGTCCTTCTGGCTTCACTTTACACAAACCTCCACGAGTACGTATACGTGGACAGCAGAGCACTGGGGGCTAGAGTGACACTTCTTCATGTTTGGGTGTGGGAGCACATTTATGTGCTATGTCCACAGGTCATTCTAGTTTCGATGGGGGCAGAGGATACCCTCATGGCACTATATAAGGCGGTGTGTCCTTCACACACACTGGTGAGCATGGGATCCCCTATTAGAGGCGGGACCTATACGAGATGCTTGTCTTTACTTGGAGACCATACATTGGTCGGCCCGGATGGGCCGACAATGCTACCCAGCTCTTTTACTACTACCAGGATTGATATATGTAGGGGTAGGAGCACACGATGATTGAGAGGTACCTACTCAGGTGCGTACAATGTCAGTTTGGAGAGCCACAGGATCGGCCCGATGATGGCTACGTAGCTGTCTTTGCACACAGCATGACACAAATAGCATGGGGGCCCGGTATTCCTACCTCTGAGGTAGTTGACAACTTTTGGCAGTTGGTAGCCTAACCATGGGCTTATGATCAGGGCTTGGCAGATCCAGGGACCACACAAGCCTACAGAGACTGGTTCAGACCTCCTCTTCGGGTGACCGTTCCAGGTGAGGATCTAGAGGTGCACAGAGTCAGAGGTAGAGGGAGAGGATGAGGGCGAGGGCGAGGACCGAGGGTCGAGATTCGATAGGATCTACCATTGGTGCCCCCAGTCCCACCAGGTCACGGGGATGTCCACATGTAGGATCAGTAGTAGGATCCACCAGTCCCACCACCACTAGCTGAGGGTGAGGACCAGGTTCACGTACAACCATGGGTACAACCACATGGATAGGCAGATGGTTAGGATACACTGATTGCACAACTGCAAGCCCAGGTTCAGGCGCTGACAGTGGAGAGAGACCAGGTAAGGGCTGAGAGAGAGTAGCTTAGAGCAGAGAGGTATTAGGCTGTGCAGCAGAGACAGGCTGCAGAGCTACAGGTAGCCACCAAGCTAGGCCACAGGCAGTAGATCGAGAGTATGACAGCCTCCTCCTCCCAGGGTATAGTTTTGGTATGATCTTACATGGATGCTATCTGAGAGATAGAATACTACCATCGGGCTTACCATGATACCGTGCCTAGAGCAGATTGGATCCCCAAGTACTCAGAGCGGGCCAGCCAGAGACCACTAGAGGGTCACGATGACAGGGGTGAGGGCAGTATTCACAAAGATCGGGCTTGATCCAGATGATACACACTTTTTGTACCTTATGGGATTTTTTTTGATAGCCCTATGGGCACTTTGTACTGATTAACATACATGTACAGTGATCCAATTTATTTTTTGTACTATGACAGTGACATGATGATATGATATATATGAGCTGATTTTGATGCGATGTATTCCATACTCCTTTATGCATGGATGGTTTATTTCTAATGATGTTTATGCAATGATTATGATTAACATATCTATATTATGCTCACCTATGATATGATGTGCAATGATGTTGTCTATATGATGATCTACTTTATGCCAATGTGATATGTGATATGGATTTTAATATGTAAAATGATGTGATCTATGGTATATGCAATGATGTGTGGAATTTGCTTATGTATAAGATGACTTATGGATGGATGTGATATGATGCAAATGAAATGGTTCTATGAGATGCTTAGAATAACAAATGTTATTATCCTAAATGATGATGTATGTGATGCAATGATATTTTAATGCAAAGTGATATGTTGATGCGTAATGTGAACGTAATGTGATGATATGATGTTATTTATGTTATGCAAGTATGTATACCTAATAAATTAAATGCTTATATACCTATTGCTTATGATTATGCAAAAGTGATTATGGAATGCTTTTGTAGATGCTATGTGATGATTTAGATGGTTGTGAAATGCAAATGAATGTTTATGCAATGATCGATATAATGCCATGAGATGCAATGTAATGGGTGAAATGCAATGACATGGATGCACCTATTTATGAAGAATGTTTATGATAAACTGTTTCTGATGATTAAAATGTAATGCGTACGTTTCTTATATGATATGCTCATGCAATATGCTAATGATTTTTGGATGCAGGATCGATGGCAATGATGGTGATGATGATCAACGGTCATAGTACTTCGTTAGCGTGATTAGTAAAAAAGAAGAAGTGATTACAACAAGACACAAGATGATGCAAATGCAGATGATGATGATGATGATGATGATGATGACGATGATTACTTACCAAGGAATTGGGATTTTCAAAGGACCGATTTTCTTATGTTTGATAACACACATGGTATGATGCATCAAGGTACAGGAAACTAGGATGGCGTGGTACCTAGTGTGATGGACTCTGACTTGACAATCAGATAGGAGTATTCTTATTCACACCTGACATACAAAAACCTTGCTAGGATGTACTTCAGAAATTTCAGACACCTCAGACCAAAACATGGAAAGGTAAACCTATCCCTATAATAGTCAACAAGTTGCCCTAGACCTCTTCCATACATACCTAGCAAAGCAAGTATTCGCTGAGGTAATATTACAAGAATGTCCAACAAGCACAGCAGACAAAAGATAATGATCATTGCCCCATTCCTATTTCTCTAAATCCTCTGTTTTGGGATATCATTGAGACGTCCTTGGACTGAGCACAAATAAGATAAGTCAAAAGATAAAGACCAAGTAAACAAACAAACTGATGCTCTTCAATACCGCTAATGGAGAGAGGATGTGTTTTCTAAGGATGATAACCAAAACTTATTGCCAAAAGATAATGCCCATTGTAGGAAGGATTCATCCTAGGACATGTTAGTGGATGGCGGCATATCATTTCGTTTATCCAAAGTGTTCTAAGGGATGATTGATATGGGACCAATTCGGATGATGAGTTACCAATACAAAGAGATGACCAACTTGTTTACGTACCGACTTAGACTTAAGACTTGACGTTTTCAGTTTTCACTTTTAATCTGCTAGACTTGTTTCCGATTATCGTGTCAAAGATTGAGGATGGCGTTTAGTTTATTATGGATGGTGATTATTGCGGGTGCAAGCGAGATGAGGTAGATGGATTTTTTTCAAATATTTGGATGTTTTGGATGTTTTTGCAATGTTTTGAGGCTGTTTTTGGTATTTTCAAGATTTTACAAATGTTTTGATTTTCAAATTTTCAAATGTTTTTTGGGATTTTTTGAGATTTTGACCAAGAAACTAATCTAAATACCTATCCTAGGGGCCTCGAGGGTTGATCAATAGATTAGCCTTGCCCTCTTATACACGAGACGTAGTTATTTAATTTGACCAATTTAGATGAAGATATACATGATGAAATGTCAGTTTATTATGATAGACTCCTATAGGACTGACCTAAATGTCTCCTGGGATGATCAAAGATCAACCTTTCCTACATTCAAGCTCAGAGATGATGTAGTTTGACTAGACAACTCTGTTTTTGAATTTTTGACCGACTTTTTGACCTGTTTTTGGATTTTGATGATGTTTTGATGTTTTTGGATTTTTTGGTTTTCTGATGTTTTTGGATTTTTTGATTTGAGGATTTTAAGAATATACACAAATCTAATCTGATGAGAACATGGCCCCGGTGTGATGCAATAGAATACTCTGATAAAGGCAAGAAAAATTGACCTTGAGGATCGACCAAGTAGTACTAGGAGAGATCATGATACGAACACAAGACCAAGCTATGGTGCGGATGCAAGTGGATGAGTGATGGATGGAGACCTAAATGTGATGGATGATGGAAGAAAAATGGAGGGATGATGTCGAACAAGCCATAAAGATCTTGTGGATGGAAAGTGTTTATTTACGCAAGGCACCTGTTTGCCAGGTTTTCACCGAGGTACTTGCCCAATGTGCCACCGAAGTAGTTTTCACTAGAGGACAATTTTTTAAATTTTATTTTATTTTTTGATTTTTTGATTTTTTTGCTGTCACCAAGACTCCTGTTTGCTAGGTTTTCATCTAAGTAACCATTTTTTTAGGACTTTTTCTGATTTTTTTAGATTTTTGGTTTTATACCCTGAAAGAATTAGGCATAAAACTTTTTGAGATGGGAGCTATTTATGGGCTCCTGCAGAGGTTCCCCTTCAGGTGTTGATAGTTGATATGCCCTTGATTTATAACTTGATGTGATGATGAAAGGTCCTAACCAATTCGGTTTGAACTTTCCTTTACTACTGGGGTTTGGGAGATTCTTCTGATTTTCTTTTAAGACTAGTTCTCCAACTTGGAAAGTCCTACTTCTGATTTTCTTGTTGTAGCTCCATTTGAGTCTATTTTGATAGACTTGCAAATGATTTAAAGCATCTATGTATCTCTCATCTAGTAACTCCATCTCGTTTAATCTTGACACCCGGTAGTCCTCATCAGTGATGAGGTCTTGCAATGATATTCTAAGGGATGGAATCTCGATCTCAATGGGGAGTACGGCTTCTGATCCGTAGACCTAGGAGAAGGGGGTGGCACCAGTGGGTGTGTGGATGCTGGTTTGATAAGCCTATACAACAGGATTAAGTTGTAGATGCCAATCATGACCTGCGTCATTAACTGTTTTCTTGAGGATTTTGAGGATGGTTTTGTTTGTGGCTTTTTCTTAGCCATTGCCTTGGGGATAGTACAGGGTGGAGAAGTGATGCTGGATTTTGAATTTCTCACACAAGTTGCGAACCTCTTGGTTCTTGAATGGTGTCCCATTATCTAAGATAATGGCTTGTGGGACACTGTAATGATAGATGAGATAGTTCAGGATAAATTTTGAGATCTGCTTCCCAGTGATATGCATCATGGGTATGGCCTCTACCCACTTTGTGAAGTACTCAGTTGCAGTTATGATGAACTTGTGGCCATTGGATGAGGTGGGTATGATTTTTCCAATGAGATCGAGTCCCCACTGCAAAAAGGGCCATGGTGTAATGATCGGGTGAAGCTCTTGAGCTGGAGCATGGATGAGGTATCCATGCTACTGACATTGTAAACACTTTTCAGTATTATCATGTGCTTCTCTTTCCATTGTGGGTCATTAATACCCCATTCTTAGTAGTTTCTTGGCGATGGACATTCCACTTGAGTGTGTGCCATGGATACCATTATGAACCTCAGTTAGAGTGGTTAACGCCTCCTCAACATTTAGGTAGCATAGCAAGGTACCTTTTATGCTTCTATAGTATAAGGTATCACCTAGGATGACAAATCTAGATGTCTTTTTGACAAAGGTTCATTTTAGGTTTGATGGGAGGTCAGCGTGTATGACTCCTATGCGAAGATATGTGTAGATGTCATGGTACCAAGGATCACCAGGACCAATGACTTCACAAACATATTCTGATTCCGGTACCTCGAATGTGGGAACGAGAAGCTGCTCAATCAGAAATTCATATTTCAACACGTTATGAGGGATGTCTAATAGAGACCCAATTGTAGCCATGGCATCCACTACTTTGTTGTTGGTTCTTGGAATTTGCTCAAATGTTATGTCAATGAAGGATTCCTTTAGAGTCTCCACCAATTTCTTGTATGGAGTTAGCTTGTCATCCTTAGTCTGATATTCATTATTGACCTGATTTATGATCAACTGAGAGTCTCCATAGACCTTGAGAGCTATGAAGTTCCATTGCATTGCTATCCTGAAGCCTATAGTCAAAGCCTCGTATTCCACTATGTTGTTGGTGCAAGGAAATGCCAATTTGTATGACTTCGGTATGCAGTCCCCTTGTGGGGTGATGAAGAAGACACCAGCACCTGATCCATGTTGTGTGTATGAACCATCAAAGTATAGTTTCCAATGGTCAATTATGTTGAGGTTAAAAATGGATTCATTTGAGAATTTTGAGACAAGAGTGTTCTCAAAATAAATGGGTGCTTCTTCTAGTTGATCTACAATAACTTGTCCTTTAATGGCTTTCTGCTCTACATAATCGATGTCATACTCTGATAATATCATTACCCATTTTTCCATTCTACCTGTGAGCATTGCCTTTGATAGTAGATACTTGAGGGGATCAATTTTCGCAATGAGATTTATCTTATGTGCCAACATGTAATATCTGAATTTTTGGGATGCAAACACTAGTGCGAGGCAAGCTTTCTTGATGAATGAGTAATTTAGCTCATGACCGACCGTTGTCCTACTGATGTAGTAGATGACCCTCTCCGTTCCATTTTCATCATGCTGAGCTAGGAGAGCTCCAAGGGTTGCTATTATTGCTGACACATATAAGATCAATGGATTCTTTGGGATGGGTGGCATTAAAACTGGTGGTGTTAGTAGGTATTCCTTGATTTTGTTAAATGCCTCTTCACACTTTTTCGCACTTTGTATCCCATTTGTACACTACCCCCTGGTGGAGTAGGTGAGAATATGGGTTCTGCTTGTCCGCTAGTTGTGCTATGAATCGTCAGATGGATTGTAGTCTGCCTTGGAGACCTCTTAGTTGTTTTAATGTCTTTGGTGCTTCCATTTCAAGGATTGCTTTCACTTTTGCTGGATCCGCCTCGATACCCCTCATTGATAGTGTATATCCTAGTAGTTTACATGATTGTATGTTGAAGACGCACTTCTTGGGATTTAGTCCGATTTTGTATTCCTCCAGTCTGTCAAAGATAGCACTTACGGTTGCTATATGATCTTGTCTTTTTCTTGACTTAGCTAGAATGTCATCGACATAGTCTTCGACTATTTTATGAATCATGTCATGGAATATCAATGTCATGGCCCTTTGATAGGTTTCTCCTGCATTATTTAGGCCAAATGGCATCATGTTCCAATAGTAGGTCCCCCATGGACAAGTGAAAGTTGTCTTATGTTGATCTTCTTTTGCTATCATGATCTGGTTGTATCCTGAAAATCCATCCATTAGTGATAGCATCTCATGCCCTGCTATCATGTCTACTATCATGTCGATGTTGGGAAGTGGGAAATCATCCTTTGGACATGCCTTGTTCAAATCTCTAAAGTTCGTGCAGATTCTGATGGCTCCATCAGGCTTTGAAACAGCTACCAAGTTTGACACCCATTCTAGATAATCAATTGGTCAGATAAATCCTGCATCTAGCAACTTTTTGAGCTCTATTTTGACCAATAAGGCTATTTGAGGATGCATTTTTTGAAGTTTTTGTTTGACCGGCTTTGCTTTTGGGTACACTGCTAAATGATGAACTACAGTCTCTGGACCAAGTCCTAGCATGTCAGCATAACTCCATGCGAAGTTTATTTTTCTTTCCTTTAGGAATGCTGCTAGGAGTTCTTGCTCTTCTGATAATAGTGATTCCACATAGAATGTGATATGCGGGGTCTCCTCCTTTCCTAGGTTGACCGGATTGCATTTTTCGGCCAAGACTGCTGACTTCTCCTGATGAATTGCTCTTAGAGGAAGATTGAATCCTTCATCCTTGGTCGCCTCAGAGAGGTTTTCACCATTGGATACGTCCTTTCTTTTTACTATTTTGTTGTCAAAGAGTGCCATAGTGTGGTTTTCACTCAAGGACTTGGATATGATTCTCAGTTTCTCACTTTTGCGACTGAATGATTCAATCATTTCCCCATAATAGGCATGTGTGTCCAACTCCATTATAGACCCTGCCTTATGATCCCCATCTAGAACATTATCCCTCAATCCCATGAATTCTAAGAGCACCTCATCATTTTCAAATGTATCGAGAACTTGTGGTCCTCATTGGTCATAGTCGATCAGTTGGGGATAGACTAAATGGATCTCATGATTTGGATGGTCTAGTTCAAAAGAGATGGTGCTAATCATACACAGGGTGGTGTCCTCAAATAACCTAGGTAGATTAGATATGGTATCTTCATCATCACTACTAATGTAGGGCTCGGTTATGAAATTATGTATGTCTCTACCTGTGGATATTGGTGAGTGTACTTCTACTAGTATTGGCTGAGGAGAAATATTAACCCTTCTAACCGGAGGACTTCAGCCACGTACGGTTATACTCAGAGGGGTACATCTAAGACCAAGATTTGTTATGGGTCGCATCTCTGGCATGATAGGTATTATGAGCCCATTGTCATTTTGTCCCAGTCTTTGATTTCTGTCGTAGCCCATTGCAA
Source organism: Sequoia sempervirens (assembly GCA_007258455.2). Taxonomy (NCBI): domain Eukaryota; kingdom Viridiplantae; phylum Streptophyta; class Pinopsida; order Cupressales; family Cupressaceae; genus Sequoia; species Sequoia sempervirens. Next base: position 26,740 of record VDFB02356089.1, read on the forward strand.
GCATCATTTGTAGGCCCTTGCTTCTTTTGTGCATTGGTAAATTAGCTACCGGTCTTTCATCTTGATACAACATGTGAGATGGATCTGCTTCAATAACCTCATGGCCAAGGTCTCCCCATCTTGTGAATTTGGGATAGTTTTCAAGATAGGTTTGTGATGTGGAAGCTTGATTTTCTTATGGACGTCCTCATGATCTAGGAGATTGTGGTAACTCTCCTATTACAAAAGAATTGTTAGGGAGCTTGTAGCTTCCACAACCGTCCTCCTGGATGATGAGCTTGATATTGGAGATGGTGGGGATGGTGGGAATGGTGGTTGTCTCTATTGCAGAAGTGGACACGAGAGTGGCGGGGTCAATATATGGTGTGGATGGGCCCTCGTCATTCTTTGGCACCTGGGGGATTTTGTAATACTTGGCTTCAATATTTTTGCAATATGAAAACGGTTTAGGATCTCCATGGACAGTGACCTCTTGTCCATTATGTGTAAATTTCACACATTGGTGGAATGTTGATGCTACAACTTTCATCGTATGGATCCATGGGCATCCCAGGAGGATAATATATGGCAAGTCGAGGTCCAAGACCTGACAAGTGGTTTCCATGAGCATTGGCCCTACTTGGATAGGGAGTATGATTGTACCCTGAGACACTCTTTCTTGGTCATCATATGCTCTTATCTTGATGCCCTTACCTTTGTTGATGGAATCTTTTGATATTTTCAACTGCTTGATGAGGCTGAGAGAATAGATGTTCAAACCTGCACCTCCATTCACAAGGACGCTTTTGATTTTGCTCATATGTACAATGGCCTCCAAGTGAAGTGAACAGTTGTGAGATGGTTGGGTGGGGAAATCTTGGTCAAAGAATGTAAGGAGATTAGGTGTTATGATATTTTTTACCATAGCTTGTAATTGCTCTACGTCAAGATCTGCAGGGACAGTGGATGAGGCTAATGCTTCCTCAAGGATCTTCTTATGGGCTGATGATATTTTTAACAACTCCATGATGGAGATGTGTGCTGGTATTCTCTTGAGTTGGTCCAGGACATTATAGCCATTAGGAATGGATCTAGATGTAGGGACTCTATTTGGTTGGGATGATCCTACGATGGTTACTTTTCTGCCTCTTGTGGTGACTCCACAATCTTCGGCATGGGCGCCCTTGATGGTGATGACCATGCAGTCTTCATTTAGGGAGGCAATGACTATTTCATACACGTGATTTACAATACCTTCCCTTTATCATTTTTATTTCCTTTGTTACCATGATTCGGCATTAGATTCATGTAGATTTTAAGATCCTAATTTCCCGTAGGTTGTTCCACATTTATGATTTTTTTATCGATGAGATCTTGGATGATGTTTTTGAGTCTCATGCAGCTTTTTGTGGTGTGGCCTTTGATTTTATGAAATTCACATAGTTGATTCTCCTTATATCAAGGAGGTTTGACATTGGGTTCTTGGTAATTCTCAAATGTAGGAGGTTTCATGAGTTTTTCGTCGATCAACTTTTTCATTATGTCCTCAAGTGGTTCCCCCAAAATGGTGTATTTTTGTTTTGGATAACTTTTGCGTTGGGGTGGTCCTCTTTGATCATTGAGGTTATTGATGGTTGGATTGTTGTTCGATTGGTATGTTGTGTGATGATTGTTTTGGTGTTGTGTTTGGATTTGTTGTGTGGGTGTGTTTTGGTGAGGACCACTAATGACCACCTTGGCATCTACGACACCATCATTAGTAACATTTTTTATTTCTTTCCCACGTGCGAGGTTTATCATTGTAATTGGATGATGGGCAATTGTTTTATTGTTTGTGGTATGATGTTGATTATGCAGGTTGGGTCACAAGGGCTCTTTCGATGCTAAGCACCTTGGAAATCAGTTGATTGTATGTGGTGATGCCCTGAACCTTGAGATGAAATGCTAAGCGGCCTTCAAGGTTGGCTATGATGGTGCAAACTTGTTCTTCTGGCATGGTCCACTTGCTCTGATTGGCCTTGGATCACCATCGTTGAAGGAAAGAAGCAAAAAATTCATTCTTTCCTTGTTTTAGAGCGTATAGTTCTTTGAGACTGACATCCATTGCAATGTTACATGCATAGTTCCTGATGAATGCATCTCTAATTTCTTGGAATGTTCTAATGCTTGAAGTAAGAGAGAGAACCATTCTATAGCGGGGCCTGCCAAGCTTCTAGGAAATAGCTGCATTAGATAAGTATCGTCATACGCGACTTCCATGCAATGGACTTGAAATTTCCTGATGTGATCTTCAGGGTTTCCCATCCCTCGATATTTGTTAAATTTAGGGATCTCAAATCCGTTGGGGAATGGTTTCATCTCTAGGCTCCTATCAAATGGATAGGGACACAAGTTGCTTGGTGTTTTGGTTGTTCGCCCTAATTGAAGGTTGAGCACTTGTTACGAGAGCAACCTGAGTTGTGTCGTTACATCATTTTGCAGATCAGGGGGTGGGATGAAGGTGTTTTGGGGTGTTGCAATCATGGTTTGGATGGGTGGGTTGGTCGGTGCATTGTTCGATGGTATCTATATGTTTTGGCGGGAAAAGTAGGCTTCCACTTGCTTTTGTATGAACAACGCTTGTTGTTGATCTTGTTGTTGCTGCACTAGGATTTGTGCTTGTTGTTGCGCTTGTTGTTGTTCCAACAACACTTGTTGTTGTGCTTGTTGTTGGGCTGCCAATTCTGCTACTTCTTTTTACTCTTGATATTCCTTTAATGCTTGTTGATATGCTTGCACTTGTGCTGCTTGTGCAAGAAGTTGTGCTTGTACTTGTGCTTGTTGTGCTTGATATTAAGCTTGCGCTTGTGAAACTTTTGCTTGTCCTGCTTGTTTCTGCAATAGAAGTTGTGCTTGAGCAGCCTTTTGTGCTTGCAATGCTTGTGCGGCTTGGGCAACTTGAGCAACTTGTTGTTGTTGTAATAAAGCTTGGGCTTGTTGCGCTTGTTGCGCTTGCAATGCGGCTTGTGCAGCTTGGGAATCTTGTGCGGCTTGAGTGCCTTGTTGTATGGCTTTTTGTTTTTGAACTTGTTGGTATCCTCTTTGGAAAGCAGCATGCAATGTTGCGTCCTATTGGCTTGATGGGGTGAAAGTTGGTGGTGGTGGGGGTGGTGGTGGGGGTGGTGGTAGGGGTGGTGGTGGATTTGGAATAGTTTTTGTGAAGGTGGTGTTGGTGTTTTGCAGGATGGATGGTGCTATTGATGTGATTGGTCCTTGAGAGACCATGATTTGTGATGTTAATGGGGTATTTGATGATGTTGCCATTGCTTGTGTGTTTGTCGTTCGTTGTTCTGATATCAATGACAAATTTTGGGTGTTTGGTGTAATGCTTTGATTGATGGTTGGGATATTGTTTTGATTGATACTTGGTAGAGGGGGAAGCCCTAAACCAAGGAGTGGTGCGGATGATAATGGTAATGGTGGTAGAGGTGTGAATGTAAGGGGTGTGAGTCCTTTTGAAAATGTTTTGGTGTCGAAGATGCCCCCTATTTCAAACATATCTCCCTCTTCTTGTGAATTTGTGAGAAGAGTTGTTTGAGGTGTTGCGTGAAAAAATGATGATGATGGATCGTGATGGAATGTGAGAGGAACATTTTTGTGTAATGGGTTTTCGGGTATGTTTTGTTCCAATGTGATGTTTGTGTCTACGTTTTTATTATTAACAAGGGGGTGTGATTAAAGAGCATTGAGAAATGTATTTCCCTTGTTGACATTGGGTTGGGTTGGAGCAAACGATGTTATGATTTGTAGAATGTTTTGCGTGATGTTTTGGGATGGAGGTGTAGATGAAATGGGGATGGTGGATGAGATAGGTGGAAAGGATGTCTCCACTATAGTACTTACATCAAAATTCGAAGGTAACTTGGCTCCTTGTTTTGCTAGTTCAAGCATGTATAACGAAGGGTTGAGTCTCATCATGATGTTGATGATTTTATGATTCTCTAGATTTTGAAGCATTTCAGTAATTTCTTCGCAAGTCATTCCAAAGGTAAGATCCTCTCCTTGATTTTCTTCTTGCAGATTTTTCCATGATGAGAGGGTCAACGGATTACTTGATTCAGCTAGATTCATTTCTGCATTTTTTTGGCTAAGATCGCTTGAAGTGGGTGTTTCTTTGTTGGATTCCATACTCTTCTTGTATTGAGATCTAGTTAGAACCATAAAACAAGGATCAATCTTCGAGGATACGGGAGATGAATCTCTTGATTCTTTGGATCGATCTTATTTTATGCCCCAAAGTAGAAAGTTTTAGGATGCCTTGAGGATCAAAGGTGATGATATGATGATGATGTTTAGGGATGGATGGATGATACGAATGTTTTTGGCTTTTGATAAATCTTGAATGAGATACTAGGCTTTTAGGACTTGTATATTTTGATTTTGATTTTGGGATTTTGAGATTTTGAGATTTTATCCTTGATTTTGATTTTAATTTGGATTTTTGAACAAAAAGACCCTAAGATGTTGGATGATGATCTAAGGGATAGCTTTATTCAAAGGATGATGATTTTGAATATGTGTGAGGAGAAGGATGCATCTACCCACACCTATTCAAACAAGATGATTGTTTCACTAAGCATATGAAGAAGAATTCATCTACATACACTAAGCTAGACAAGATGATTTTGATAATTTTGACTAAGTATATGCAAAAGGATGCATCTACACATACCTAGCAAAAGGTGTTTTGATAAATTTTTTCAAGGATTTAGTCTCAATGATTTTGATGATTTTGATTTTTCCATAAAGCCTAGCATTTAAGGATGATTTCAAGATTTTCCAAAAGGTGATTTGTGAGATGGAATTGTTTTGATGTTTTGGAGGATGGATGAAAAAGAGATTTTGATATGTTTTGATCCTAAGATGAACCTAAAAAGGTACACTTTGTTTTCTTAGACCTAGGTATTGAAGAGCATGCAAATGCTTCCTAATGACCTTTGTAACCAAGAAATGATTTCATTTGAAAATTCATTTTCAGATTTCCAACTAATGATTTTAGCTTTTGGGGTTATGAGTCTTCAACACGTATGAAAATTCATTTTGTTTAGCTTTGCTTAATGAATTTATTTTACCAAAAACACTTTCTTCAATTAGGTTTTCAAACTAAGATGTCCAATGTCTTAATTTCTTCAAAACCCCACAAGATATGTTATGTGGAAATTCAATGAACTTAAGACAAGGGTTTCCCTATAGTTTACTTAAGGAGACAAATTGAGATATAATCCAATGTTTAGAAACCTCTAAGGATGTGAATCCCAAGGGAAAGAAATAACATATGGATTGAGTCAGTTGTATTTTTCTTCAAAAGGGTTTGAAATTTTAGATGAGGTTCAAGTGTTTGTTTTCATGATGTTTCCGCTTAAGCAATGCATTTTGTAATCCAAGAATAAGTACAATCCTATGGATGTGTAAGACAATATTTGTTGGATTCCCACTTGGACAAGTCTAGCTACACTTATCTCTAGCAAATGGTTAGATGCTTGACCCGACTGGCTCCCCTCCACGACACTCACTTATACAGGGCAGCCAAGCATTAACACCCATGAAACTCCCATGGCATGTTTCCGATTTCTACTAGAAGACCGTAAAAGTGTGGGGTGGCTTGAGAATGACCGATCTTGCACCAACAAAGAGATAAAAGGATTTTGGAAAATTCTAGCACATGGGTTTTAGTAAGGACTTTCTGTTCATGGAGATTGACCCATATGGTAAGAGTCCCCTTTCGGATCCATCTTGTCGGAATCAACCGCGTGATATTGGTGTTTCTTTCAATATCCACATTTATATCCTGGTTGGAAATACTCTTGGCTTTAGACTATTACCGGTTGAGTCATTCCCTTGGGTGAGTACTTTTCCCCAAGGTAAACCTTCTAGGATAAACAAAAGTGAATGAAGAACAATATTCATAACTCGATCAATCCTTGTTGGCAACAAGGAGAGAGAATATATGCAACAAAGCCCCCACTCACACTCGCACAATATTTTGTTCAATTTTAAACCCAAATCAAAGTGTGGAGGTGATTGCTTTATCTTAACCCAAAGTCATGAAAAATGCCTTTTGATTCTCAAGATCGCTATAAAGCGCGAGAGAAGCGCATACGTCCTTTTCCAATGGCTTTAGTCTAAGTAAGCCCTCATGAAAAAAAAAGCTACACTTGTTCTTTTTAGATCCACAAAGCAATATGTGAGTTCATTTTAGAGCACCAAATCACAAGTGAAAGACATTTGTTCAATCTGTTAATCCAATAAATGAAATCTAGTAAGTTGTTGATCCTAAAGTTCATTTTAACCTTTGCAAGAAGAAATTTAGAAGGTTCTTTTTAAACCCAAACAAAAATTAGTGTCCTAAGAATGAAAATATAACAAATTCTCAAAATAGTGTTAAATAAACACTAGAGTTTTTAAAAACACTTTGATTTGACGAACACCCTTCTCATGCTTCTCTTTCTTTTGATTTCACTTCCCAACCTACAAAGGAGAAAAACAGTCAGATTCTGGAAAAACACAGAAATTAAAAAGTAGAAAATAGAGGAAAAATCAGTCATAAATCAAAAGCACGTGCTAAAAAATTAAACTCTCCCTTTTACTGTCTCCTAGCGTCGCAACTTGTGAAGGCATCACAGTTTGTTCTCCCAGTGGTGCTCTCACAGCGCCGCTTACTAGTCAGCAGTGCTCTGTGTTAGGTCAGAGAGCTCAATTATGTCACAATTTTTCCCAGCGTCGCAGTTTATGTCCAGCGTCGCAGTTTTCAAAAAAATTTAAAAGTCCTATAAGTCAACGAGTCCAGCGACGGAGTTAAACATTTAAGTTTTTTTGGTGGGATGAGTCTAACGGTGTAGTTTGTGTTTTATGCGGTGCCATATAGCGATGTTGACGAGCCCACGGTGCCAAAACAATGATGCTGACGAGCCCACGATGCCAAAATAGTGATGCTGACGAGCCCGCGTTGTAATTTCCTGTGTGAAGAAAAAACACATAAATTTCAAGAAAATGTTAGAAATAATGATGTCAAGCCCTCCTTCTAGTGCCAAATGTGCAAACCCCAACCTTGGTACCTACAAAACAAGGAGAATAAACACCTCAAGTTAGATATTGCAAGCCAAAACAAGGATTCCCCATGAAATCCATTTACAACCTCAAACTAGGAATAAAAATAGTGAAGAACATAATGAAAATGATGAAATAAAGATTGAATCCTAATTTAAGTATGCAAACTCATGATCCCATGGTGGAATTGGTGCCAATTTGATGTGAAAATCAGCCCTTTCCCAATTCCTATGATGCAACCTTTGAATGTTGAAGAGATTGATCCACTTTGTTGGTGAAGAATGGAGACTCCAAGCCAAGAATCTGCAAAACCTAGCTAGAGATATTTGAGCATGGTAACTTTGCTTGGATTGTGGATGATGAAATGAGGATATGAGCTCTTTATTTATAGGACT
>VDFB02356089.1:42131-95390 GCA_007258455.2 Sequoia sempervirens
TCGAATCTTAGGTTTGTTAGTAGAGGTGTGTGAAAATGACTTGAAAGTGACCCCTCGAGCCCCTTTTAAGCCTAAAAATTAGGGTTTTTTAACCCTAAATGGCTGTCCTGCTAGGGTTTTGGACCTCCGAACTTGTTTTTGTCTGTTTGAGGCTTGTTTTTCATCATTTTATTGCATTTAGACACATTTTTAGCCTCGCAGACCCCTTTCGGACTTGTCGGGTAGTTTGTCATCTTTTTTTTTGCGAGATCACCAAAAAAATTAAAATTTTTATCCGATCTCTCGAGGGGGAATTATAATGGCATGTTTTCTCTCGCCATGCAGCAGTGGGGCAAGTTTTTAAATATCAATTTTTTTTGGCTTTGATCAAGATCGGTTATTCTTTGAACCAACGCAACGAGTGCATTGCTTCAAAGAGGGGCAAAATGTAGACACGTAAATATATACTAATTGACATCGTACATCTGATCCTGACTTACTAACATCATTTTTTCCTAAATCATCCATCGGTCTAACCATTTAATCAAATTCCCTTATCTGATTAAATTCATCAATATTCCACTCTTGATTAAATAAATCATTTTATCTAATTAAATAATCTTTTTTGTTAATTAAATCAATCCATCTGATCTAATTATCCCTATTTAATCAAATAATCAATTTATTTGATTAAATCTCTAAAGTCTATCCATTACATTAAATAAATTAAAACCTTATTTTATTTAATCTAACACCATCCCCTTTAATTAAATAAATCAAAATCTTTATCTAATTAGCCTCTTATCATATTCCCCTCTTATTTGATTTAAATAAACCCATAAATCTAAGTCAAATAAGTCACATCATCTAATCTCCTATTAAATTAATTAATCCTTGATTAATTTAACCTCATCTCATGTTCCATCCTCTAGATAATGCAAATTGCACATGAAAATAGATTTAATTCATTTATTAAATTTCTATTTTCCTCACAAGGCATCTTTTGGAATATTCTCTCAATTTGAATTCAAAAATTCCAAGTCAACATGTACATCCAACAAGGTAATAACTTCATCTTACATGTCCTTTTCCTTGAGCCAAGTGGCATTTATTGCATTTTCCCTTCCCTCTTGCATGCCATTTCAACAAATTTGAATTTCAAATATTGGCACAAACCCCAAATCTTACACATCCATCATCCATTCATAGCTTGACAAGTGGCACCATATCATTGGATGAATGTTAGTCCCACATTGCTCAAATTTGGGCATTCATCCATTTTGAAGTCCTATAAATAAAGAGCTCATATCCTCATTTCATCATCCACAATCCGAGCAAAGTTACCATGCTCAAATATTTCTTGAATTTCATCCATTATCATTGAGTCATAGCTAGGTTTTGCAGATTCTTGGCTTGGAGTCTCCATTCTTCACCAACATAATAGCATAATACTAAATAGAATTGGTTGTTCATCAGTAATATCAACTATTTGGAGCATGTGATAACTATAGCACATTCCACAGTGTAAAATTGTCATTGATTTGCAATTTGTAGCAAGCACTAGGTAAAGACAAACAAAATATTGAACCATGCAAATTAGTACAAATTACATCAATGCCATATATCCATTGAGGGAGTCAAATTCATAAACATCTAAGGGTTTATGACAGATTTAACACATAACATATAAGATCCTTGAGAAGATTGCATTACAATTTCATCAACATGTATTATAACCCAATACTACTTATCGAATACTTATACAAAACATATCCACCTACAATCCCCATTTAAGATGTTTTGAATGCTTTGTGATACCAAAAACAGAAGAATAGTTGCTTTATTTTGATCAAACCATGGTAGTAGATTTCATGGCCACCATTAAAGCTTACTCACGCACTGCATGAATGACTCTAATTGCATTTGATGCAGATTCAAATATTAGTCATCGATCCTTCACCTTGGTGAGATCATTGGATGGCTGCCTTCAAAGAAAACTAACATAGTCTCCATCGTGGCAATAAGGGGCCCACCATACTACTCGTTGCCAAGGAGATCCACGTGGCGACCACCCATGATATCACAATCAATAAAGACCTCAAAAATTTTGATCACACGATGGAGGGCAATAGTTGATCTCAACCATCAACAATCCTATTCATTCAACACGGTCGCCATCCTTGTTATTAACCATTGAGCACCTTTCTACCGAGATTATAACATCTTCATTGATTTAAAACATGTGCATCTTATAACTGCTTTAGTAACCCGTGGCATAATGTATTAAAGACGCATCAAAGTATTTATCATTCCTTCAGCTTCACTGGATGAGACACGTGGTGCTCACTCATGATATCGCGATCAAAAAAGATAATGTGGTGGGGTCATTACAGGATGGCAGGGGATAGCCGAGATCACACGACGATTGATTTACGGCCATTGCGAACTAGTCCCTCTGCAAAATAAAAACATTTATTATGGGAGAGGGCCCAGTAGTCGTGCAGGGTCCAATAGTCGCGCACTCAATCGTGATGATAATACCCAGTCTTACCACATATTTATACTATATATTGTAAATAAATAGTCCAAATGTAAATAAAGAAAAAACCAAATGTTGATAAAAAATGAACCCATACTTGAAGACATGAGAACCTCTAAATGTTATATGAAAAAAACCTAAATACATTCATGAAGAAGTAAAATAAGTATTTTTTTGTTTCAAATAAAATATCATAACTCTCCACTATAAGTATATCATTTAAAAAATAAAATGCTCATTTAATAAAATAAGACACTCATTTAAACAAGTATTGTTATCATAGTGAAAAAATATTGTTCTTATGTGTACAATAATTGGGGTAGAAATGTACAAGCATTGCATAATTTTATATTAATAGTTTTTCCTATCACAAATATAAAAGGTCAACACAATAAATGTCATGTATTTTCCCATTAAATGTAGAAGGATTTTCAAAGGTTTTAATTCAACTATTGGTCAATTTTTGTTCAATATAAGTTGTATTTTAAATCATTATGTGTTGTTTTTATAACAAAAAATAGATTTTATACTTCAACTATTAGTCCATATGTATTTGAATAATATAAAGGTAGAGATATCAAAGACTTATGGTTATCAATAATTATTTGGTCCACTTAGGTTGTATATTAATTTTAATTTTAATATCATATTCTAGAAGCAACAAATGATATTTTTTTGGTTCAACTATTAGGGGTTCCATGATTAAGTTTTGGTTGAACCTAAGTCAAATTTTAGACACTTCTCAAAAGACACGCGTGTGAGAGTTGCATGATGAGTCACACCTCCAAACCTTGGTTATAGATAAATAAAGAGACCAATCTACATTTCAAAAAATGAAGGTTCTCACGATATTCTAGTCAATTGCTACATGTTGAGAAAGTTAGCACACTTGCGACTATTGGGCCCTCTCCCTAAAGGGAATAAAGGGGACATCACTGGGATGATGAAAAATAATAATGACATAAGTTGTTTTAATGAGGGAACACGGGACCAAAAAAAGACTAAGGAAAAATAAAGTCAGGCGAAGGAAATAAAATGATAAAACAAAAGGGGGCCCACCTAGATGAAGCGATGGGGCTTAAGTCATTTTAAAACCTTCCAAAAAAGTAACGACCAAATAGATCCCATCCAAGGTGTAAGATGAACACTAGGGTTTTACATGAAGATGAAGGTAAAACCCCAACCTTAGGCTTTTCCCAAACACCATAGATGACCATAGACACAAGGCATGATAAAATAGAACACAAAGAACAAAACTTTGAAGTTCCATCACTACCCATAACCCTAAACCCTAAACCATTAACCCTTAGCCCTTAAACCCTCTACCCTCTCTCTCTCTCAAGTCTCTCTCCCACTCCCTCCCTCTCTCTCTCCCTGAATCCCTCTATCTCTCTCCCCTCTACCCGTAACCTTAAACCCTTAACCCTTAAACCCCAAGGCGTAAACCCTCACCTTCTCTCTCTCTCTCAAGTATCTCCCTCCCACCCTATGTCCCTCTCTGGGGTCTCACCTCTCTCACTCCTCTCTCTCTATACTCCCTCTACCCTTGGCCTAGACCTTAGAGCCCTTGTCCTAAACTCCTAGAGCCATAAAACCTCTACCCGCTGCCCTCTCTCTCTCTCTCTCAAGTCTCTCCTTCTGCCTCCCCTCTCTTGGGTCTCTCTATCTCTCACTCCTCCCTCTATGTGTCTCCCCTCTGCCCATGAAGCCACAAGCCCTAGGCCCTTAACCTTAGGCCCTAGGCAGCCAGGCCTCTGCCTCACCCTTAGCCCTTCTTCCTCTATCCATCTCCTCCCCCCTCTCTCTCTCACGTCTCTCCATCCTCGCACCACTCCCTCTCTCAGGTCTCTCTCTCTCTCCCCTTCCTCCCCTCTTCCCCTCTCCCTTCCCCCTCCTAACTCTATCTCTCTCTCACTCCTAAGTCTCTCCACTCTACCCTTATCCTCTACCCTTAACCCTTAAATCCTTAAATCCTCTACCCTCTATCTCTCTCCCACTCCCTCCCTCTCTCTATCAAGACTCTCCCTCCCACCCCCTCTCGCTCTCTCAGGTCTCTCTCTCTCACTCACTCCCTCTATCTATCTCCCCTCTACCTTTAACCATAAACCCTTAACCCTTAAACTCTAAACCCTTAAACCCTCTACCCTCTATCTCTCCCTCCTCCCTCCTCTCTCTCAAGACTCTCCCTCCTACCCCCCTCTCCCTCTCTGGGGTCTCTCTCTCCTCCTCCCTCTGTCTCTCTCCCTCTATACCTTTAACCTAAACCCTAAACCATTAACCCTTAAACTCTAAACCCTTAAACCCTCTACCCTCTACCCTCTATCTCTCTCTCACTCCGTCCCTCCGTCCCTCCGTCTCTCTCTCTCAAGTCTCACCCTCCTACCCCCTCTCCCTATCTCCAGTCTCTCTCTCTCTCACTCACTCTTATCTCCCTCCCCTCTACCCTTAACGCTTTACCCTCTATCTCTCTCCCAGTCCCTCCCTCTCTCTCTCACTGAATCCATCTATCTCTCTCCCCTCTACCTATTGGTTGTTTTTACTATAACCAAGTTGGTCTTCTAATTTACCTATGGAATTTCCAATTCCAATCATGGGCAGCTCGAAGGACCTAGACCAATTGACAAGGATTTTAAAGACCTCCTACACTTTGGGCTCTACAAAACCTGGGAGTGTGATCCCTTAATGCGTTTACAACCTCTGCACCATTAGCGTAAACAACATTAACAACAAAAGATAATATCATTTAATAGCTCAACATAATAGCATAATACTAAATAGAATTGGTTGTTCATCAATAATATCAACTATTTGGAGCATGAGATAACTACAACACATTTCACAGTGTAAAATAGTCATTGATTTGCAATTTGTAGCAAGCACTAGGTAAAGACAAACAAAATGTTGAACCATACAAATTAGTAAAACTTACATCAGTGCCATATATCCATTGAGGGAGTCAAATTCATAAACATCTAAGGTTTTATGACAGATTTAACACATAACATATAAGATCCTTGAGAACATTGCTTTACAATTTCATCAACATATATTCTAACCCAATATTACTTATCAAATACTTATACAGAACATATCCACCTACAATCCCATTCAAGCATTTTAATTAATTCCTTGAATTAAAGCTAAAACAAAAATCATACACACCACAAGAGTGAGATGAATGAGACAACCCTTGATTATCTTGTTCAAAATTTAGATATGTGTGTACAATGGAGAGACATGAGTTTGAATTAATCATTTCAGTTCAAATGCCAGTACTGTCATAACACATAAAATCCCCACGAATTCTGATGAAAGAGAAAATACTACTACTCACAAATCACAATGCAATATATCTCTATTGCAACAAGTAACAATCATTCCATACACAAACTCATAAAATCATGGAGACCACAGAGAGAAAATCATTGATTCAAAATCAAATCTTCTTTTATTCTCATAGAAATTGTTACCCATTTTTCACTTATTCGTTCAAAAGGGTAGAATTTGTTTTAAACTGGAGAAAATAAGGTACATTTTTTATTTTCCTTCATCACATTCAAATGTATAAATGAAAATATGAAAAGATTACAACTACAGATCATTACATTCATACACATGCATGTAATAAAGAGAAATTTACATATTTCTGAAAATGTAGTCTTTATTAAATGTGATAAGGTACATGTGTCTCACACAGCAAGCCGTGAGACTGACTTTTCTTTGATACAAATAAAGATAAGTCGATACATGAATAAATGAAGGAAATAAATAAGCATGTAGAAGGGATGACCAGTCATTACCTGGATGACTGGTTGAGGTTTGTCTCATTCTGATGTTGTCTTCGTCGCTTGTCCTTTCTAGTTTCCATGCGCTCCTGTCCCTGCAGCAGTTAAAGCAATGTGTTAGAGTTATAATCTTAGCAATGAAAGGTCATAGCTATACAAGATTATTCATGTCATTCACCTACGAATGTATCAATTTTTCTCCATGTGCATCAAAAGATCAATGAATGCCTCAAGTGTCTAGGAAAACCATTTGGTCAATGTACACACAAAAGACAGTCATTTTTTTAACTTGTTTGTTCCTTGTGCAGCTATAGGTGTAGTTATTTTCAGATTAAATGAGTGGAGACAAATGTCGCTCCCATGAGGTTTGAGCCCAGCTCATTATTTATGCTCAACTCATGAAGTACACTTCAATACATTCAATGGTTACAAATCAAGAAAATGAAATAATCATGAATTAAGATGTGCATTGTTGAATGTTAAATGGAAAAACACAAGGATTATTCAGCAACATGCATAAGAGGAGAAATCATTGTCATAGTTATTCAGAGAGTCCAAGTGTGGACAAATCTTATGCCTTGTGAAACAACACATATATGCTCTGTGAAAATGAAGGATTTACAGTAGGCTTGCAAAAGACAATACATGGAAGTAAAGATGGATCTGAATCTGCCCTATCAATTCAAGAAGCAATAATCAATATGACAAGGATGCTCAAGGACATAAAACTGTAAGTATTGATAATTTTGGCTATGGAGACTTTCAGTTGAGGGCTGCAATAGTTGCTAGTCTAGGAGATGACTCTTCACAAGGTGAAAAGAGTATTAAGGGTTATTATATAATTTCATTCAACAGATATTCTTGCAACAAATCAAGCTATTTTATTATTACAAGCACATATCTGGAAATTGCAAGAAAATAAAGGTAGTTTTGGGCAGTGTATGAAAAATTCTCTTAAACCTCAAGTGTTATTGACAAAAGGGATAGAGCTGTGACAATAATGAAGGGCAGAATTAGTTGACAGTCATAGGCTAGAGAAGGATTTATGCATAGTTTTAGGATTGTTAAAAGACATAAGAGCTAATTGGGGTCTATACTGCCAAGAGAAATACACATGAAAAGTCTACACTTGGAGGATACTCTAAATGTATTATCTAATGTGTATTTAATCAAAGGATAAGGGGACAGTCTTATCCCTTGATATTAGTACAATCCATGGTGAATTAGTTGAGGACTGTTTAGGGATTCCTATAGTATAAAATGACTGAAGTTGTGATTAACGGTTGTAAGAAGATAATAGCTCCATCTTAAAAAATGGCCATGTCAGCAAAATAACAAGCAAGTTCATGATTCTTTAAGCAGTTCCTTAGAGATTTTTATGGTATTATCCTAAGCTAGTATCATATATATAAAGGTCATATTTATTAAGTGAGTATGTAAATCCCAAATGGACAGTGAACAGTGTATAATGCCATTGTAAATTGGGAATAAATGGGTACAAGCATAAATACAAGGGAGATGTGCATTTTTGCAATAACTCTAGCTCATGAGAAGTAATAACAGTTAATGGAAGAATTCCTATTCAGTAGAGATACAATACCATAAGAGCTGAGAAAAATGCAATTTTTTAAAAGTTGAGCAAAAATGGAGGAATCAACATTTTATATAGAGCAGCTAATTGGGAATACAACTACAGCCATTGAAAGAATAGTGATGAATCTTTTTTTTTTTAAACACAGATTGAAACCCAGAAATTACAAATAATGAAACCCATAATTTTAAATGGACTCTGGGTAAATTTTTAGAACTTTTTAAGCAAACCCATATAGATTTTTACTTCAGAATCTAAGATGATCTCATTTGGATGAATCATGTTCTTCTTAATGCAGAAAAAAAACTCAGAACAACCATGATGGAATGCAGAGGACACTTCAAAACAAATGAATCATGAGATTCACAGACAAAGCTCGGGCATAGAGACATCTTCATCGTGAACATGTGGTCACAACCATTTAACTCAAGGCCTTTTTGATATTCAGATAAGGAGGACTAGATGTGCATAAAAGTAACATAATATATAAAATCCTTAACAATGTATTGCCACAACCACTAAGTGAAAATGAAAATCAAATGCATAAGCAAGGCCACATCCTAGGAGCCCTCAGAGAGTTTCAAACAACAATGAGAATTCATCAGGTTTTAAAAAAAATTAGGTTTACCTCATATTTCTGCAATAAATCTTCCAGAAAGTTTGATAGTGGCGGCCACAGTAGAGTATCCAAGCATAAGCTCAGCTAGAAAGTTTGATAATGGCGGCCAAAGCAAGAACACCAACAAAAATAAAAGGTTATTGGAGGAAATGTAAAAACAAACAACAGTATGGTCGTGGCCTGAAAGCATTTAAAGGCTTTCAAAACTAAAAATCTTCTAGATTTGAATACAAATCAACTTACCTTCAAATGTCAGTTTCAATCTCTTGAAGTTATCAGAAATGATGGCCACAACAGAGAATTCCAAGCTTAAAGCTGATTAGGGTTTGCTGGTGGCTGTTGAGCTTCAGTGAGAAGACTCAAAATGAATGATAGCTTTCTTTGTCTTTCATTTAGGGTTCGATACCCTAAGGCAAATGATGAATAATGGCATTTTGACCATTATTTTTTATAAAATGAAAAATGAATCATTAGGGTATAGAACCTTTTGCTTTATGTCTTGAAGCCTTCATTTTCTCCTTCTATGCGCCACATCAAAGGTCTTTAAGACTTTTCAGCTTGTTGACTTTCTTTAGAGCTGAATTATTGATATTTTTATATTTTGCATAAAATGTAAAATCCACTTTAGTGATATAATATAAATCACTTAAAGTGTATTTTTCTTATTTGTAAAATTAAAGGAGTCACTCATGTATGACATTAAGGAGAAAAGATAGATCTTAATTTATGACTTGGAGAGCATCTTGGGAGGTTATTTTCAGCTTGGAAGCATTAGGAGGGTATCTAGGGATGTTAGAGAAGATTCAGGGGTCGGATTTGACTTCTCTCAAGCAGTTTGGATGCTTTTATTTTCAGTTGGAGTGCTTTTAGAGGTGGTTTTGCTGAGTCATAAGGTGGTTAATGACTTGGAGAGACTTTTCCATGTATCTGACTTTCTTTTAGAAAGTGGGGTGTCCTATTTTGGGGGCTATTTTTCTGGATCTGACCCTGGGTGGTTGTGAGTTGTACTTATGAGTTTTTGAAGCTCATTTTTCAGTTAGTTCTTCTACATTCAGTGACAAAGACTTTTGGAGATTTTCAGAGTCAGAGTTTTTGTTCTTTTGGTAGTTGTAACTCATGATATTTTGAGGACTTCCTCACAGTTATTTTCTGATAATTCAAGAGCTTTTGGGACCTACTTTGGAGTTCACTCTTGTATGCTTTTATCCTATTTCCAGTTTGATGTTTCATGCTGAGATTTATTTTAATCCTACATGCTATGTCTTGAGATTGTGTTTGAAGTGAAGATCTTACAGCTAAAAAGATTATAGATTGTGAAATTTTATATAGTTTAGGCTTGATTAGTTGTGAGGATTTTATATTTTCCTACTAAGAGTTTGGAACTAATTTAATACCTATCTATAAGAAATTTTATGCAGTGGATCATATACCAAAGTTGTGTCCTATGCACTTAGTATTGTCATATTTTCATTGTTGTATGTTGTTTAAACAAGATATCATCATATTTCTGGTGTATCACCTTGAAAGGTTTAAAGTTTAAAGTTGTTTATGGTTTAGCTTTCTTCCTATCCCTTTTCCCTTTCAAGTTTAAGTGCATTTAAATGTTTATCTGAATAGGAGCCGACCTAGAACCCAAAAGTTTCACTTTATTCCAATAGTCCCACATAGAAGTGAATCTAATGTTTCTCCAAGATTGTTGAAACTTGTGTAGTTCAGTATAGGGTGCAAATTTTCAGAGCAAACAATTTTGGCACGCCTGGTGGGACAGAGTCAGAATTAAAATTTATAAGTCTTGCTGTTTTGATGTGTTGACAGTGAGCTAATAACCTTTTAGAGGTTGTTTCTTGAGCATATTTGGCGACTCTGTATGAAAAAGAAAAAGAAAAGATCAATGCAATTTTTTTTATGATTAGGATAGAAATTAGAAGTTCAAAATCTATAGAGTTTCTACATTTATCCCCTCCAAGAAGAAAAGGGAGAGCACTCAGAAGGATTGTTCCTTCCCCCAGAGTTCATTCAACACCACCTGGTGTTAGTGGAAAGGTACTATTTTTTATATGAAAGAAGGAGAGATTCTCTTGCTAGGTGTTCAACATCACCTACCTTTAGAACAGATCTTTTTATCTCTTCATTTGGGGTTTTAAATTTTTCAACAAGTAGTAATTCTACATCGGCAAATACTTTTCCAACAAGTTCAAGTTTAGTACCAGTCAGTTCAAGCTCCGCTTCAGTAAGCATACCAATGCATTCCAGCTTAATGGCAGCACCAAGATCCTTTGCTTTTGTACCATTCAATCAGGATAGTCCCCTTAATCTAGCACAACATGATGACATTTCATTGGCAACGTTAAAAGGGTTACCAGAGTTTACTGGAGAAGGACAAGTAACGCCTTTTGAACATATCAAAGATGTGGTAGCATTGTGCATTGTACATCATGTGACACAAGAAAATGTAGTTGTGAGATTGTTGGTTGCATCTTTCAAGAAGAAGGCGTTGGAATGGTTTAGAAGCTTGCCAGTGGGCTCTATAAGAACATGGGATGAGCTTGGTGATGAATTTTCCATATTTTTTGAGGAAAAATATGATCACCTATCTTTGGTAGAGTAGTTAACAACCATTAAAAGAGCCCCACAAGAGCAAATGACAGATTTCAACATTCGATTTCAAAAGACTTGGAACAGAATACCTGCTACAGTAAGACCTTCTGTTGACTATGCGTTCTTATACTATTTGAAAAGTTTAAATAGTGATCTCTCAGTCATGATACAGTCCATGGGGGATATTTCTTTACCTTAGGCTTATAGAATAGCTATTAAGGTAGAAAATGACCTCATTCAAGTAGGCAAGATAGCACCTAGGCCACCTATGCCCTACTTCCCTGAAATTCAATCAAATATGCCATTGCCAATGCCATCGTTAGCTCATTTACCTACTGTTCCAGCATTACCCACTGCTGTAAGTCATGGAGTGTTAGCTGCAGAACTGTCAAGTGAGTTGCAAGAGATCAAGTCTAGTTAGCAGAAGATCAAAATTATTTTATAGACTATGGGAAATGAGTTGATCAACATGAAGAAATGGTATCAAGGGGCAAGGCCAAATTTTCAATAGCAAAACCAACAGCAAGGTTAGAATGCAAGTCAACCTTATCAAAACCAAGGATATCAATATCAAAGAAATAGGCAACCCTATCAAGGTGCTTATCAGAGGAAAAATGTTAATCAAAGACCATTCTAATCATATAATCTAGCTGCTCTTAATGTTGTAAATCCAATGAAAGATATGGTTCCAACTCAGAATAACTTTGTGACAAAAAATGAATGGTGTTATTCATGTAATCAAGCACATAACCCAACTTCATGCTCAAATAGGGTCATTAATCCGACACTTATGGTCCAGAATACTATTAGTTCACAACCAGATGCACCTACTAATATACGTGAACAACAATCGGATATACATTCTAATGAGACTACATTTCTAAATTGGCAAGGTGAAGAGTTCTATGGTGTGAATGGTGATTCAACAATTGCAGCCAATACACGAGCTAAGAAAAGAGCTCTAGAGGTGGAGAAATCAATTGATAAAAATAAGGGGCCTACAACTATAGAAACATCATCCACACCTATTCTAAACGTACCAAAGAAAACTATTGTCTTACCAATTAGTGAGCAACCTCACAAGAACATAGAACCGGCTGCTACTAAAGTACATCAGAAGGTACTTTCAGCTATTCCTTGCAACATTGTGGACAATATGAAGAAGATGAATGTGAATATGACCATGTGGGATTCCTTAAGCATTCCTAGATAGGCTGATTTGCTTATAAAGGCATTGTTTGAAGATGCAAATCCTAAACAAGTTGTTGTTGATTCCCAAAAGGTCATGATGGCTAATGATGATCAAGGGAAAGTTGCTAATCCTAGTAGCAAATGAAAATATACAACTCAAGGTAAGAACGTGAGACCTCCTCCATTCTATGTTTCATTGATTATTGGGGAAAATTTAGTGCACAATTGTATGGTAGATAGTGGTGCTACTTGTTCTGTGATGCCCAAGCAAGTAGCTAATCAGTTAGGTTTAAAGTATGAACCTTTAGAGAAAAGTGTAGTCCAGCTGGATGGCTCATCTGTTAATACAGTGGGTCTTATCAAAGATGCTAGCTTAACTCTACATGCTTTCCCTAATTTTTCAATTTCCCAAGACATTTATGTAGCAGATTTTCCTCCGTATTTTGGATTATGTTTGTCAAGAGAGTTCATAGCTAAAATAGGGGGATACCTTTCATCTGATTGGTCTCATATGTTGTTTCGTACTAGGTATGGAACCAAAGTAACCATTAAGTTTGAGCTACTTGCAAAAGACAATATAGAGCCCTATATACCTAGTGCAATAAATGTCAATTGCATAATTTTTGAACAAGATGAGCATGTTGTTGTCTCTGATCCTTGTACTACTGTTAATGATATTCTTGATATACTTTTAGATGAGTGGGTAGCAGGCCAAACTTTTAGTGCTAAAAGTGACTTGGTGTTGGATACTGGTATGGGTAATTACATGTTTCAAGAAGCTGACATAGTGATGCCTAACTTGGTTAAGAGGTCAAAGAATGATTCTGATTAGCAAGACAAAGTTTGGGAAATGTATTTTGATGGCTCAAGGAGTAGGCATGGTGATTGTGGGGGTGCTTTATTGGTTTCCCCAAGAGCTAAAAGATATTATGCAGCCTTTAGGTTTGCATTTTCATGCACTAATAACACAACAGAATATGAAGGTCTTATTCATGGGCTGGAATGGGTGAGAAAACATGGAATTAAGTGTTTAAAGGTGCATGGGGATAGTGAATTGATAGTAAATCAGGTTAGAGGCATGAATGTTGTTAAAAATGATGTCCTTAAATTGTATAAGAATAGGGTTTGGGACCTCATAGAGGATTTTGAAGCTTTCAATATCATTTTAATTCCAAGAAATCAGAATCAGCATGCTGACAGGTTAGGAACTATGGGGGCTCAGTTTGACATTCCGAGCAGTGCAAGCAAGGAATGTAATCAGCAACACATCAAGGTTATTATCAGGCCTTCAGTGCCTGATAACAATGTTAACTGGCAAGTCTTTGAGAGTGATGAGAAAATTCTACAGTTTCTGCTTGAAGAGGATGTGTTTGCAGCATCAAACTAGGAGAGAATTAAACAACACTATGGAGACTAGGTACTGCAATTAAAGAACAACAAGTTGCCTAAGCGATTGGTCACCTTAGAAATTATTTTCAACTCTGATGATTAGGCTAAAAGTAACAAAGCCAATTTGTTGGTTCAGCAAAATCACTATGAGGACTTAGAAATTGCACCCAAGAAAAGCCTCAAGCTAGAAAAAATAAACTCTGCTACTGAAAAGCAGTCTTTTTTGCAATTATTCCAAGAATTCATCAACATATTTGCTTGGGAGTATGGATATTTGAAGGGATTTGATCCACGCCTTGCACAACATACAATAGAATTGGAGCCAACAGCCAAACCCACAAGGCAGAAACAGAGGCTAGTTAATCCCAAAATGGAGCCATTAATGCAAAAAGAAGTTTTCAGACTTATAGAAAATGGGATTATCTTTCCCATCAAGCATACTAGCTTGGTTGAAAATCTAGTTCCCGTGAGGAAGAAGAATGGAGAACTTAGATTGTGCGTAGACTTCAAAGATCTGAACAAAGCTTCTTTAAAGGACAAGCACCCTCTTCCATCTATGGAGAAAATTCTTCAATGGGTATCAGGTTCTGAACATTTTTCTTTATTGGATGGATATTCTGGTTATAACCAGATTTTGGTAAGAGAAGAAGATCAATTTAAAACTACATTCACCACAAAGTGGGGCACAATGGCGTACAAGAAAATTCCATTTGGTTTGTCTAACGCTAGAGCAACCTTCCAAAAAGCAATGGACATGGCCTTTAGTAACTTAATGTATAAGTTTGTTTTAGTATATCTTGATGACATCACTGTCTATTCCAAGAAGATAGGAGATCACATTGACCATTTGAGGCAGATTTTTGAACATTGTCGGGAGTTTGGTATATCATTGAATCCCAAGAAATGTGTTTTCTGTTCATGAAGGAAAGCTTATTGGGTATGTAGTATCTAAAAAAGGAGTCAGTGTGGATCTTGAGAGAGTTGCAGCAATCTTGGAGCTTCCTTTACCTCAGCATAAGAAAGGACTTTAGATTTTCATTGGTCGTATTAATTTTGTCAAGAGGTTTCTGCCCGATATAGCGGCCTTGTTAAAACCCCTTACAACTATGTTAAAAAAGAATACAGAGTTTAAATGGACCCGAGAAGCAAAGGATAGTTTTTAGCTGATTAAGGAGGCATTAGCTTCAACCCCAACATTAGTTAATCCAGATTTCAGTAAGGATTTTACTTTGTATGCTTTTGGCAGCTTTGATATAATTTCCATAATTTTGGTGCAGAAAAATGTAGAAGGGTTGGAGCATCCCATTTCTTTTTTCAGCAAGGGTCTGGAAGACTATGAGTAGAAGTATACCTTCATAGAAAAACATGTGCTAGATGTTGTGAAAAGTTTGAAGAAATTTAGACATTTTTTGTCTCACAACAAAATTCATCTACAAGTGGCACATTCTTGTGTGAAAGAGTTTTTTCTCAACAAAGATTTAAATGAAAAACAGGCTGGGTGGATCACAAAATTTATGGAGTATGATGTGGATTTTCAAGTCACCAAGTTGGTGAGGGGAAAGGGTTTATGCCAATAGTTGGCTAACAAAGACATTTCAGTAGTAGAGGATGAAAGAGACTCAATTTTGGTTAATATTGGGACATCAGATAATGAAACTACTAGCTGGTTGTAGGAGATGTCACATTTCTTGAGAACTGGGGAATGTTCACCTAATCTAAACATAATGAAAAGGAGGTACTACTGACTTCAGTCTATTCCTTTTGTCTTGATTGATGATGTGTTGTATAGGAAGGATCATAATGGAATACTGCTCAGGTGTGTTGATAATGATCAAGTGGATCAGATATTACATGAGTTCCATGATGGACCTTCTGAAGGTCATTATGCTGCAAGGACAATAGCATATAAGATTTTAAGAGTAGGCTATTATTGGCGTAATTTGTTTAAAGATGCACATACATATTTCAGGAGATGTTCCAAATGTGCCTTATTTTCAGGCAAAGAAAAGCTTGCTGCTTTGTCATTGCAACCAATTCAGATAGAGCATCCATTTATGAAGTGGGGAATTGACTTCATAGGGGAAATCAATCCACCCTCAAGTGCAGGCCATCGGTGGATTATCACAGCAACAGACTATTTTACACTATGGATAAAAGCTTTGCCTCTAAAGGAAGCTAATGAAACAACAGTGCTGAATTTTTATGAAGACATTGTTTCTAGATTTGGAGTCCTAGACTCTATAATTTCTGATAATGCCTTGGCATTTGTTGGTTTGAAAGTTGTTGATTGGGCATTGAAGAATGTAATTTACTTGAATACAATTTCCAACTATTATCCTCAGAGCAACAGACTTGTAGAGTCCACTAATAAAAATTTGATTAACATTATTAAAAGGACGCTTCAAAATAATCAGAGGGATTGGCATGCCAAACTGAAGGCTGCTCTTTGGGTAGATAGAATTACCCCTAAGAAGGTGATTGGGAACTCACCTTACATGTTGGTGTATGGTAAAGAAGCCAAGTTACCTATTTCTACTGAGTTACCCACCTTGGACATTGCCATCCAACTGGTTTTGTTTGAGTAGACTGATCCACTTGCCTTAAGATATACTCAACTGATGGAGTTGGAAGAAACCAGAAACAAGGCTATGAAGAACATGTAACATCAGCAAATCCTGACTAAAAGAACATTTGATAAGAAAACTAGATCAAGAGGTTTCATGGTGGGACATCTTGTGTTGAAATGGGATGTTCTAAGGAGCAAGTCGGGCCATCATAGCAAGTTTGACAACATGTGGATGGGTCCATTTATCATCAAAGAGTGAAAAGAACATAATTCTTTTCAACTAGCCATAATTGAAGGTGAAGTGCTTCCTATCCCAGTCAATGGGATACACCTCAAGCCTTGTTTTGAGGTTTGATAAGTTCCTCTTTGTACATGATTTAGGTTAGATTTCATTCTTTCAATAAGTGCTACTGAACTTTAGTTTAGTTGTTGTTTCATTCCCTAAGTGTTGTTCCAACACAGTAAATAGTTTCACTTCAGTTTTTCCTATTTTCAATAATTTTTTGAGTGTCCTGACCTACTTTAATAAGTTACAAATGAGTTACAACCATGTACAAAATTGCTCTAAGTCTGTTTTTGAGTTTTTCCTAATGACTCCATGCCCAATGGAAAAGTTTAGGCTACTGGCTTGCATGTTTAGCAGGCAAACATCTAGCAAAGGTCGCCAGAAATGTTACCCATTTTTCACTTATTGGTTCAAAAGGGTAGAATTTGTTTTAAAATGGAGAAAATAAGGTACATTTTTTATTTTCCTTCATCACATTCAAATGTATAAATGAAAATCTGAAAAGATTACAACTACAGATCATCACATTCATACACATGCATGTAATAAAGAGAGATTTACATATTTTTGAAAATGTAGTCTTTATTGAATGTGATAAGGTACATGTGTCTCACACAGCAAGCCGTGAGACTGACTTTTCTTTGATACAAATAAAGATAAGTTGATACATGAATAATTGAAGGAAATAAATAAGCATGTAGAAGGGATGACCAGTCATTGCCTGAATGACTGGTTGAGGTTTGTCTCATTCTGATGTTGTCTTCGTCACTTGTCCTTTCTAGTTTCCATGTACTCCTATCCCTGCAACAATTAAAGCAATGTGTTAGAGTTATACTCTAAGCAATGAAAGGTCATAGCTATACACGATTATTCATGTCATTCACCTATGCATGTATCAATTTGTCTCCATGTGCATCAAAAGATCAATGAATGCCTCGGGTGTCTAGGAAAACAATTTGGTCAACTTACACACAAAAGACAGTCATTTTTTTAACTTGTTTGTTCCTTGTGCAGCTACAGGTGCAGTTATTTTCAGATTAAATGAGTGGAGATAAATGTGGCTCCCATGAGGTTTGAGCCCAACTCATTATTTATTCTCAACTCATGAAGTACACTTCAGTACATTCAATGGTTACAGAACAAGAAAATGAAATAATCATGAATTAAGAAGTGCATTTTTGAATGTTAAATGGCAGAACACAAGGATTATTCAACAACATGCATAAGAGGAGAAATCATTGTCATAGTTATTCAGAGAGTCCAAGTGTGGAAAAATCTTATGCCTTGTGAAACAACACATATATGCTCTATGAAAATGAAGGATTTACAGTAGGCTTGCAAAAGATAGTACATGGAAGTAAAGATGGATCTGAATCTGCCCTATCAATTCAAGAAGCAAGAATCAATACCACAAGGATGCACAAGGAGATAAAACTATAAGTTTTGATAATTCTAGCTATGGAGACTTTCAGTTGAGGGCTGCAATAGTTGCTAGTCTGGGAGATGACTCTTCACAAGGTGAAAAGAGTGTTAAGGGTTATTATATAATTTCATTCAATAGATATTCTTGCAACAAATCAAACTATTTTATTATTACAAGCACATATCAAGAAATTGCAAGAAAATAAAGGTAGTTTTGGGCGGTGTATGAATTTTTTTCTTAAACCTCAAGTGTTATTGAAAAAAGCGATAGAGTTGTGACAATAATGAAGGGAAAAATTAGTTGATAGTCATAGGCTAGAGAATGATTTATGCACAGTTTTAGGACTGTTAAAAGACATAAGAGCTAATTGGGGTCTATACTGCCAAGAGAAATACACATGAAAGTCTGCACTTGGAGGATACTCTGAATGCATTATCTAATGTGTATTTAATCAAAGGATAAAGGGACAGTCTTATCCCTTGATATTAGGACAATCCATGGTGAATTAGTTGAGGACTGTTTAGGGATTCATACAGTATAAAATGACTGAATTTGTGATTAACGGTTGTAAGAAGGTAATAGCTCCATCTTAAAAAATGGCCATGTCAGCAAAATAACAAGCAAGTTCATGATTCTTTAAGCAATTCCTTAGAGAGGTTTATGGTATTATCCCGAGCTAGTATCATATATATAAAGGTCACATTTATTGAGTATGTGAATCCCAAATGGACAGTGAACAGTGTATAATGTTATGGTAAACTAGGAATAAATGGGTACAAGCATAAATGCAAGGGAGATGTGCATTTTTGCAATAGCTCTAGCTCATGAGAAGTAATAACAGTTAATGGAAGAATTCCTATTCAGTAGAGATACAATGCCATCAGAGCTGAGCAAAATGCAAGTTTTTAAAAGCTGAACAAAAATGGAGGAATCAACATTTTATATAGAGCAGCTAATTGGGAATACAACTACAACCATTGAAAGAATAGTGATGAAGTTTTTTTTTTCAAAACACAGATTTAAACCTAGAAATTACAAATAATGAAACCCATAATTTTAAATGGACTCTGGGTAAAGTTTCAAAACTTTTTAAGAAGACCCAGATAGATTTTTACTTCAGAATCTAAGATGATCTCATTTGGATGAATCATGTTCTTCTTAATGGAGAAAAAAAAACTTAGAATAGCCATGATGGAATGCAAAGGACACTTCAAAACAAATGAATCATGAGATTCACAGACAAAGCTCAGGCATAGAGACATCTTCATTGTGAACATGAAGTCGCAACCATTTAACTCAAGGCCTTTTTGATATTCTAATAAGAAGGAATAGATGTGCACAAAAGTAACAAAATATATAAAATCCTTAACAAAGTATTGCCACAACCACTAAGTGAAAATGAAACTCAAATGCGTAAGCAAGGCTACGGCCTAGGAGCCCTCAGAGAGTTTCAAACAACAATAAGAATTCATTAGGTTTTAAAAAAAAATAGGTTTACCTCATATTTCTGCAATAAATCTTCCAGAAAGTTTGATAGTGGCGGCCACAACAGAGTATCCAAGCATAAGCTCGGCCCAAAATTTTGATAATGGCATCCAAAGCAAGAACACCAACAAAAATAAAAGGTTATTAGAGGAAATGAAAAAAAAATAGTAGTATGGCTGTGGCCTGAAAGCATTTAAAGGCTTTCAAAACTAAAAATCTTCCAGATTTGAATACAAATCAACTTACCTTCAAATGCTAGTTTCAATCTCCTGAAGTTCTCAGAAATGATGGCCACAACAGAGATTTCCAAGCTTAAAGCTGATTAGGGTTTGCTTGCAGTTGTTGAGCTTCAGTGAGAAGACTCAAAATGAATGATAGCTTTCATTCTTTGTCTTTCATTTAGGGTTCGATACCCTAAGGAAAATGATGAATAATGGATTTTTGACCATTATTTTTTATAAAATGAAAAATAAATCATTAGGGTATAGAACCTTTTGCTTTATGTCTTGAAGCCTTCATTTTCTCCTTCTATGAACCACATCAAAGGTCTTTAAGACTTTTCAGCTTTTTGACTTTCTTTAGAGCTGAATGATTGATATTTTTATATTTTGCATAAAATGTAAAATCCACTTTAGTGATATAATATAAATCACTTAAAGTGTATTTTTCTTATTTGTAAAATTAAAGGAGTCACTCATGTATGACATTAAGGAGAAAAGATAGATCTTAATTTATGACTTGGAGAGCATCTTGGGAGGTTATTTTTAGCTTGGAAGCATTAGGAGGGTATCTAGGGATGTTAGAGAAGATTCAGGGGTCATATTTGACTTCTCTCAAGTAGTTTGGATGCTTTTATTTTCAGTTGGAGTGCTTTCAGAGGTGGTTTTGCTGAGTCATAAGGTGGTTAATGACTTGGAGAGACTTTTCCATGTATCTGACTTTCTTTTAGAAATTGGGGTGTCCTATTTTGGGGGCTATTTTTCTGGATCCGACCCTGGGTGGTTGTGAGCTGTACTTATGAGTTTTCGAGGCTCATTTTTCAGTTAGTTCTTCTACATTCAGTGACAGAGACTTTTGGAGATTTTCAGAGCCAAAGTTTTTGTTCTTTTGGTAGTTGTAACTCATGATATTTTGAGGACTTCCTCACAATTATTTTTTGATAATTCAGGAGCTTTTGGGACCTACTTTGGAGTTCACTCTTGTATGCTTTTATCCTATTTTCAGTTTGATGTTTCATGCTGAGATTTTTTTTAATCCTACATGTTATGTCTTGAGATTGTGTCTGAAGTGAAGATCTTATAGCTAAAAAGATTATAGATTGTGAAATTTTATATAGTTTAGGCTTGATTAGTTGTGAGGATTTTATATTTTCCTACTAAGTTAGAGTCTGGAACTAATTTAATACATGTCTATTAGACATTTTATTCAGTGGCTCATATACCAAAGTTGTGTCCTATGCACTTAGTATTGTCAGATTTTCATTGTTGTATGTTGTTTAAACAAGATATCATCATATTTCTGGTGTATCACCTTGAAAGGTTTAAAGTTTTCAGTTGTTTATTGTTTAGATTTCTTCCTACCCCTTTTACCTTTCAAGTTTAAGGGCATTTAAATGCTTATCTGAGTAGGAGCCGACCGAGAACCTGGAGGTTTCACTTTATTCCAACAATCCCACATAGAAGTGAATCCAATGTTTCTCCAAGATTGTTGAAACTTGTGTAGTTTAGTATAGGGTGCAAATTTTGAGAGAAAATAGAAACAATTAGAAAATTTTCTCAATCCATAAAGGATTCAAATATGCTCAACAAGCTCTGACTGTAGCTTCCTTCCACTGCCCCAAAACTCTTCATACCTTTCCTCCAAAATCTCACATTTTTCTTGAATTCCACACTATCCTCTTCTTCCTTTCGTCTCAGCTTCTAAAACCCATCACATTCTATCTACCCATTCTCCCTCATTTTTTGAATCTCCTCAAATGGTTTTTGGGTTTGGTGCGCCTCATTTCCAACTTTCTAGATCATTTTGAAATTCTTTATTTTGATCTTGTATGGGAAAGTTATGCCATTTTTACTAAAACTGGGTCTCACAGTCACAACCCAGACAAATGTCCTCTCCCCCAAAATTCTAGTCAAAATTTTCCTCCTTCATTTTGGGTGTGGGATTCATGCATTCATCCCCTTAACTATTATTTCCTGACAATTTCTCCATATTTTCCTAAATTGACATCCATTATCTCATTCTTGCACCCCCACTACCTCCAACACTTGCACTCCAGAAGATTCCAATACTAATGCCAAACAAATTCAAATTCTTGGGAGTTACAAATGAATAAAAATATAATATCTCCCAACCAAATGAAATTATTTTACAATAAAAAAACATGCTAAAAAAAAGTGTATGGAAAGGTGTCCCTTTCAAGGTTGTTGAAGGAAGAAAAATCAAGAAATATATCATGCCTACAAGACCAACATCACACCAAAAATAAAGAAAATTAAAAATTAAAAAAAATTGGGTGTACAAAATTGCTTGGTACCCCTAGATGCTCCTGCATCAAATTCAAAACCTACTACAAAATGACTCAAAACCTAAATTGCATTTTCCTTAAAACCATCGAACTTCACAATTTTCTCTGTAACTCTACCTAAACTCGACCAAAAAATATCTAACTTTCTAACCCGTACTTCTGGCCTTGAAATCCTTCTTATAGAAAATGAAGGAGCAAACAAGCATCGGGCCAGAAAGTACCTCTCATTTCACATGCTTTTCTTCACAAAACTCTTGAGGATAGCAGCTATACCTTCTTTATTTCTCATTCTACACCCTATTCATGCATCCTACAATTACAAGAGTATCCATGGGGCCTCTTACACAAGCTATAGTAATTACAAAAAGTGTAAGAGCCCCTTTATATCATGTTTGGACTACAAAACCCTCAAAAATAGGGTAATTGGGCTATATGCAAAGAAATAAAGCTTTCTAACTCAAATCAATGCCTTAAGCCCTCAAATCAGATTCAAATCAAAGATAACACATATCTTCATGACTTGGAATTGATTTCACATCAAAATATGGCTGCATGTGACCGTACAGTGCTGCATAATGGGAAAAATACAGAAATTTTGAAGAAAAACATAGATTTTTGAATGTCAAGAGCTTGTATTTTAAATCCTCAACCATCAACAACCATTAAAATGATCACTTTATGCCTTTTAAAGTCCTTTACACGTCAACCACTAAACAACCACCTCTACAACTAACTTTTTAATCTTTTATGATCACATGAAACATAAAACACACTAATTTCAAGGTTGTTAACATCACTATTGAAATGTTTTAATTTTTTGATCTTTCAAACATTAAAAAGTACATCATTAAATTAATTATGTAATGGCATAAAAATTAAAAACATCATGAATTATTTATGTAACCACATAATTCAAATGTAATTCTATCTAGATAATATAATCGCATAACTCATACATTTCAATGTCATTGATCTTCTTCTTTATCCAACTCTTTGTCTGTATCATCCGATCAAGATTCGAAATTGTAAGGATTGGTCATATCATCATCATCATCATCGACATCAATTTTGATAATGTCATCATCCACATGGATATCATCTTCATGAACATTAGCTCTTACATCATCATGATCTAGTTGGACATCTTTGTCAGGGAAATCATCAACTAACTGTTGATCCTAATCATCATCTATATCATCTTCTAGTTCTTTGATATCTTCTTCTTCCACCAAATTATACTTTACCAGCCTTCCTCTTGGATCATGTCTAACAACAAATGACCAACCCAGTTTACCTAGAACCTCTGAGTAAAATACCTGCTCACATTGGCTTGGAAGAACATAGGGCTCATTTCCAGCTCGCTTGATCAACCTTGTATTAACCATGGTAAATCCATTATCATGTTCAATAACAGTTCTCTCATGATCATTTTCATTCAATCGTAGCTTGTACCATAGGACGATGAACAAAATTAATATGAAGGACTTAATTTCACACTCAAGTATATCATCCAAAATCTCATAGTATCAATTTTCTGAGACTTCTGGATGTATGTTGCTTCTAGATGAAACATTAGTCACCTGAAAGACTGTAGTTATACCAGAATCACAAGTTTTCTTCATGTCATCCAACATTTTGATTCAAAATTTATGACCATTGCACCACATAGCCTTGTGGTGTTTCACCTGCAATATGTCAAACATGTAAAAATTATTGCAATATCGTCAGTTGATAAACATATTTATTCTTGGACCAATGTATGCAAAGAAAATAATCTCAACATATATATACATCAATATAATTGAAAATAATTAAATAATATGGGTGATTAATATATTTATACGTACCTTTTTAACTCTTAAACCATATGCTAAATCAATTTCCCTTTGTGTAACATTGGAATCTCCATTACAATGAGCTTCTTTAACCAATGAAGCCACACCCTCCCATGTTAATGCATGACCAGATTGTTGACATTGTTCAATCCATACCATCATCCAATCAAGATTGTTTGTGATGCACAAATGTAGTGCATCCCACTCTCGACCAACTGTATAAAAAAAATTGAAATTCACAAACGGTGTATAATTAGTTAAATACCACAATATACGACCTTAATTTATAATTGATATATATTGAAGATTAAAAATTAAATAAGTACAATATACATAAAAACCATATGTAAAATGTATTCCAATTAATCTCCATGACCATCTTATAATTACCTCTCACTTTCCTCAATCTACCTTTCCCCATCGGTACTCCCTTTGAATTTGTTAATGGAGTTGGGATCCCAAATGCGATCTACATGGATCTTTGCTGCAAACTTAGGAAGATATTCACTAATGTACACCATGGTCCGGTATACCATATATCCCTCCACCATAGAACCCTCAGGATGTGCTCTTTGTCTAACCAAAGCCTTCAAAAATTTCAAGTGCCTCTCAACCATCCACATTGACCTTGTGTGTACAGGTCCAACACAATTCAATCTCCTCAACTTGGTGTATGAGGTAGTGTTCTTGTGCATTGAAAAATGTGAAGGTAGACACTTTTGCATTTCACACATTAGACGAGGAATTTTTCTCTTCCAATAATTTATATCTTCTTTATGGATTTCTTTAGATGGCAACCATCTACAAGTGATTCAAGGCACAAATATATTAACGAGATTTAACAAAAATATATAGTATATTACATAACAAGTAAAACAAATGACAATTATAAGATGCATACAATGAATTGAAAAAATATTGCTACTTACCTCATGTATTTTCCAAGATCATATATAACTTGCTTGACATTGTTGTCAAAGTTGTCACGAGAGAGATAGAGGTAGAACTTACTGCAACAATTATAAAATGATCTTTTCATTATTTTTCCAAAAGTAGTAAACATATTACACTGAAAAGTACATGCATTATACAAGTGTATATAATATACTAGAATAATTACCTTAATGAAGGTATGCCAATCATGCGTTTTCATCCCTGACCCAAATTCACCTCTCTTTTTTATTATATTGTTTATGTTCATAGCAAATCCTGTGGGAAATCAAATTTTTCGTATGAATTCTTTTATAGCATTGTTTTGCTACTCTGTTAATAACCAAAAAAGGGCACTTATATTAATTTGGTCTCCATCGCTATTTAATTGAATGACATTTTTCATTGCATGATTGGCTTCCTAAATGTCACTACAAATTTTGATAATTTTTTCTTTGCCATGCCTTCCATCCAATATTTTCTATAACGTTTCTATTATATTCTTTCCGATATGCATTGTATCAAACAAATGCACAATTTGTAGCTACTCATAGTAAGACAACCTACTAAATTGTCTGGGATAACTTTTCAATCCCTGTGGAAGCCGACCATTAATGCCTTGACGATCTTCATGAAGCATATAAGTTAAACAAATTAACAACAATCATTGTCAATTATAGCATGAGTAAATACAACACAGTATAAAAATATAAATTCAAAACATATTATATATGATAGATAAACAATTTGATCTGATCTATAACCTTGACGATTAATTCTATTATATTCCAACTTCCATAGGCGAGGTGTCATTCTTTGTGGTTTTGATGAAGTCTCTTCTTTTCCATTGAAAAGATGTTTTTTAGTAGTTCGATACTTATGATTTCTATGGAGGAAGTGCCTATACTCATCAAACACCTGCTTTACTAAACTTGTTGAACGACGAGATTTCATCTTTGGACCACAAATTGAACATGCAAATTTTCCCTTTGTTTGAAGACCTGCAAGATCATATATAATTGGATTAAATATGTCAATTTTTATAATTATATATAATGAATAGATTATTTTAAAAACATGCATGATATCTACTTCATAAAATTAAATATTGTTAAAGTGAAGTCGAACTTTATAACATACCACAAAAATGTGTTAGCCTTGGGGCATCATGAATTGTCCATACAAGCATTGCATGGAATTGAAATTATCTTTGTCCTATTGGTCTAGAGATGTCATACATAGTGATGCCATTCCATAACTTTAGTAACTCGTCGATAAGAGGCTCAATATATACATTCATATCTTTAACTTGGTACTTACCTAGTTGAATGAACATAAACATTGCATAATTATTATAACCATTTTATTACAATATATATAAATTAATGTACATGACTATTGAATGATAAAATAATAAGTCATTATGCAACAAATAAGACAAATGAGATGCTACTACGTTAAAGAAATTGATGTAAACAAATACCTAGAACAATCATTGACAATATTATGTGCTCCCTCTTTATTGACATCTATGGAGGAATGTTATTGTTGATAACAAAAATAGGCCACACCAAGTAAATAGATCTCAGCTCTCCAAATGGATTGACACCATCCACTCCCAATGAAAGCCTGAGTTTACAAGGTTCTTCTTTAAAGTGTAGCCATTTTTTCTCCATGTCCCTAAATGCAGAATCATCCACAGGAATTTGAAGAATGTCATCTCCACTTCTATTATGTGCATGGTAATCCATAAATTGTGCTAAGCTTTTGCACCTAAATAATCGTTGCATACATGGAATAATGGGAATATAACGAAGAACCTTGCGAGGCACCTTTTTTGTTAGTTGATCTGTTTGATATCTATTGATATGACATTTTGGGCATTCTGTTACAAATTCTTGTTGTTTATGATATATAATATGATCATTGAGACATGCATCTACTACTTGATACTCCATTCTGATATCTTTCATAATTCCAGATAAATCTCAGTATGAGTGAGGTAAAATATTTGATGGTGGTAACAAAAATTCACCAATCAATCTACAACAAAAATAATTTTTTAATATAAAGAATATTAATTGTACATATTTCATCCTTTATTTACTAGTGATGAACTAACAACAATTAAAATAGATAAAAAAATATGACATATATGACATACCTTAACATCTGTGAGATTGCTATGTTTAATAAACCATTCATAACCTTCAAGTTCAACACAACAATACAACAAAGAGAAGAGTTGTTTGGGAGCCTTCATAAAGGGGCTCGTATGCCTTTTCAAGTATAGGTAAATCATGAACATAATCAAAGTCATCTCGATCATTATGATCAACTCTGCCACTAAATGTGTCATGGATCAGTGTATTTGTACCATCATCTTCAACTGTGTTTTATGGTGCATGATCATCTTCTTCCATAGGATCATTCACTTCATCTTCGATATTCACAACTCCATGTTCATCCACTTGAAAAACCAAATTCTCCAAGTCGTGATAATCCATATCATCTACCCTAGGGCACCCCACCTTTATAATAATGATAGACACAAATAAACCATGATCATGATTAAGTGATTATATATATATATATATAAAATGTTAAAACAATATAAAAATTTACAAATTCAGTCAATATAAACACATATAATTAACAACTTACCAATGGATGATAATCATGCCCCCCTTCAACATGACCATGCTACCTAAAATATTTCTCAGCTGTTGTAATTAAAAGTCATCTCGTCTTTAAGCCCTTGCAATTATTGCAAGGACAATAACATTTCCCATCACCCTTTCTTTTCAATCTAGCCCACAATCTATCAAGTGTCTCTTCATTTTGTTCTGGACTAATATTATTTGACATGATTTTTCTTTACCAAGCTTGACTATTTAGATCTTCAAAAAATATCAAACTCACACTCCAATAATTTTTATTCATAGACAGGTAACAAAATCTAATAATTCTGATATTTTACACCAAAACAATTTGGCATGCAACCACCCCTACAAAAGAGAAGATAGTCTAAAGTTAATGACCACAAAAAACACTTTAAAATGCTAATTCCAAAAATTATTAAATTCTAATTTTACTATTATTTCCAACCGTTAGACTCCTAAAATCAAAATATTGAACTTGATTGCAAACTTCCTACAACGATGGAGGTAGTGAGCTAGTAAGATCAAGTGACCCATTCCTAAGGAGAAACAAGTCAGAATCATCATTGCTAATGTCAATACAGATTTATCATTTTAGTTAAAGATGCAATGTGTCACTTCTTATGACAAGCTTATCCCTAGGGCCCTCAACATTGAGAGAGCCCTAATCGCACAAGGAAGCACACACTAGTAGAATTTGGAAAATAAATGACTAGGTGACTAATACTTTTAGTCACAACAACCAAAAATGACTAAATTCTACTCATTTTTTGCAACTCAGCTATAAATGAGTAAGTAAATTACTAGTTTTGTCATTGATTAAAATTTATTTAGTCAAACAAATAAAAATAACTAAATAGTTAGTCATTTATTTAGTCACAATCCATTTGAATAAATCATTTAAGGAATCAAGAATATAGCCCACCAAAATACTCTAAAACTTTAATAAACATACCCTAAAACTTTTTTCAAAATCTTATTTTCTTGCGTAGCCCACCAGAATGGAGTTTTCATTTTAATAAACATACTCTAAAACCTTCGTCAAAACATTACTTTCAAGCATAGACCACCAAAATGGAGAAGTGTTTCAATAAATAATGACAAAGAATGGTGAGGAGATGTGTGTGAAAGGAGGCATATGATTCATTGTTCCTTATCTCATTCCTGCTCTACTCAACAAATCTTACATTGTTCCCGCTACTATTTATAATCTAGGTATTTACTTGACATATATTTGCATAATCTCAAATTCCTTCAGAGGCTTTTGAAGTATCAATGTATCCTATATAGGGTTTAGAATGATTTCTTTTAATTAAAAAAATAAATAGATGATGTATTTCCCTGTAATTAGATAATGTGGAGATCTCTTAAATCTGCCCCAGCACACTATCCTCTTTGGCACTGTATTCATTACTCCAACTACTAGGGTTTTGCATGTGACATCTTTAATATCTTCATGACCATGGCAATTAAATAGATCTCAGTCTTTGCTTTAATCCTTTTCATGGTAACCCTTGAGTTCCATAATCCACCTTCAATCTCTTCTAAGAACGTTGTCTTAAGCTAGACTACATAATATGCACATAAAGCAAGTCCTTTATACCTACCATTGTTCCAAACCACCACTCACTGCCTTGCTTAAAATGTTGCCTCCATAAGCACAATAGCATGTTTTAAAATCATGGTTGCCAGTGATTGACCATTAAGGTCACCATTTTCATCAAGATACAATGAGATTTTTGTCTTCAAACTCAAGGCATTATGCAAGATAACATTATGAATTTTTTGTTTTGTACGATTGGATTTTCTTGCACATTTACTGCTTTGCTAACTTCCTTTAAGACTGGGTATTGCACCCTCAGCTGCAATCTCAAACAACTCACTCACTATCACTTAAAGATTCCTTTCATGAGCATCCTTATATAAAATAAAACTATGCCCTATAGACTACCTACTTACTACAGGGGACTCATTGTTTCATGGTGTTGTAGATCTTAAGATCCTTCAACCTTATTGACACTACTTCACAGTCCACAAGGTATTATTCACTATTCTCCCATCTTTGATGAGTCTCAAAACACTACTCAAACATGAAATCCACTACCTCCATTATACATTAATGGCTAAGAAGAAACATTGAACCTATGATTACCACTGTTACTTCATTTGGAAAGTCATTCCCTGATTGCATTTTCCTTGTCTAACACTACCAAAAGCATTTGAAAAACCCTTAAGGTCATCAAGGGGGTAAGGAAACTCATTGTTAAAATC
This sequence comes from Sequoia sempervirens, assembly GCA_007258455.2. Lineage (NCBI taxonomy): Eukaryota > Viridiplantae > Streptophyta > Pinopsida > Cupressales > Cupressaceae > Sequoia > Sequoia sempervirens. The sequence goes on from VDFB02356089.1 coordinate 71,803, forward strand.
TCCACTTTACTATGCAAGGTTTGAGCTTTATTATCTTGTCACTGCTCAGCCTCTTTTTGATTGTCACATCTCAAGTGACTGTCATTCATATTTAAAGATATCACATTTCCACAATCCATATTGATTATTGCTAGACGACTTACGGATTTGATTGTGTAGAGTTTTTTTGCATCAAAAAAACTCTTACACAATCAAATCCAGAAGTCGTCTAGCAATAGTCATTCATATTACCGTAGATTGCATTTACAAATGTCACTAACCTACATAGTGTGCTTGTTATTGGCTACAATCTTTAGATTACAAGATTTTGTTATTAGCTACAATGTATTAATCTTTCTGGTATTGCAACCTCACTAATCCGCTAGAGTTATTGTTTATGTTTCTACGAAGGCCTAGGGTTTGTACCCTAATCATTCTCTTACCAGTTCTTCTGTTGGTATTAAAAAAAAACCTTAAATCTTGGGTCAGAAAATTAGTTGTCTTTACAAAGTTGTGGTATGATCTTGGATTGTATCCTAGAGTGTGTGGGAATGTTGTGTTTGATCATTAAGGTATGTAAACTTGATCAAGGAAATGTATCCTATATAGCATGGGTCTTGCTTTAATACTTTCCATAATGGTTATTAGCATATCACATTATTATAGTTTGTGGTAACCCAAGATTGCATTCAAGTATGTAACAAACTTGGTTTGTAGTTTAAGCTATACACTTTTAAGTAACATTCATAAGGTTTAGAAAATCTTGATCACTCTCTAGAATAGCCCATTAAACATGGGTTCTCATGAATGCACTACATAATTGATATAACAAAACCACTTTGCATATCAACCAGAGTTATAGGATCTTTATTGCAACAAGAGGTAATCACTCTTGGATCATGCTATAATTACACCGTAACCTGTTAAAATTGAGACAACCTAAATGCACCCAATGATGATATACACCTATATTATACAACCTGAATTAACTACATTATATGAGTGCCTCCATTTCTATCACAACATAGCCACATTAAACTTGGGTCACACATGAATGCATCCTATATTTGTTATAGCACAACAGTGCCACATGACCAATAGAGTTATGGATCACATAATTATAGTCACAAGAATTTGTTCTTTGGTTGTGATCTTATGGTGATTCCATACAACAAAATCTGGACATGAAATTCTCAAAACCCTAAACCTCTAAAAATGAAATCTAATGAGATGTTGCTTTAAAATATGATTTTCAAACTTGGAACTACAAATCTGACTTCACAACTGAATTATGCAAAAAGACAATGACTACCCTCAACCTGGCGATATCTTCTTGAATTTTTTCTGATTTTTTCCAAGAAAATCGTCCTTAGTTCTCCACAAACTGTCTCAAGTAGAGAAACACACTGTTGCAATAAATTAGTGAACTCATTTTTCTTTATGTCGGCCACAATTTGATTTTTTTCTTATTTTTCATGTTTGTCAAAATTTCGACGAAACTGATAGTCAAAATTTTGACAAAACCCAGGTTCGTTGAAATTTTGACAAACGTCGAAAAAAACTTTTAAAAAATTGAAAATTACACATCAAATTTTACAAGCACCCGACGATACATCAAATTATACATATTTCGTTGGATATTTTCGTCAGATTTTGTAGTCAAATGAGTTAGTGATATGATGGATGCAATGGCCTTGGTCTGAACAAGTAGGAACCTTTACAACCTCCTAAGCTAATAAGTCATCAAGGGTTAGTGTTTGTTCTGATAAAAGTGACTATCCAAGGTATCGAGTCACCCTCAAGTGAGGTTGCTAGTGCTTCAAATGAGAGTGATACACATGAAAACACTTGGGATTATGATGTTGATTCCAATGAGTATGAATGGGACTCCTTATCCTCCACCACCTTCATGGAACTTGATAAACTATTTGGGGAATTTGACCAAATGCATACCTTTGACTCTTCATGAAATCCATCAAATACCCATCTGAGAATGTCTTTGACTAGAGAAGAATGGCTCCAACACTATTTTTGGAAATCCATTGATTTAGCCTCCTAGGAGCCTGATGAATCTAGTTCCATCTTTACCCTATCTTCCTACACAATGACCCTTGACAATACTAATGATGGCTTACCTCTTATCTACCCTCAACTCATAGATTGGGACCAATAAGGACCACCACGTTTAGATACTTTCAAGAACAAAAAAGCTATTGTTGAGTTCATGGTGTTGGCATATGGCTTCTAGTGTTTTCATTGATGGAAATTGAAGTCATTACTTTGGTCCATAGATCAAAATTTTCTCATACCGGCAGAAAAAGTAGTAAACAGAGTATTACTGATAGAAAGTTGAAGAACAAGGTATCTAGTTAGTATGTTGATTTGTATGCCTCACTAGATCACCTTTTTGAGTTGTGTATCCCTGGGATAGATTGTTGAGAATATATGTTATCCTACTGATAAGTTTTGTGATGTTGCATTAATCGGTGTACGAGCTAGGAGATCCAATAGGATGATTTTCTGTTTATTTGTTCTTGATGGCCGACTTGGTGAATGTAGCATGTTGTAGATGTATAAGGAGTAATTTTTTAATTGTTTCTTGTGTTGGAAATTTTGTTTTGGGTCCTTACTATAGTTTGGCTGACTTTGATGGGTGCACATTAAATATGATTTGTGATTTTAGCGACTGTTGCAGAATATTTCATATTTTGTTGAAGTCGACTTATAGCAATTGAAATCTTGGTAGTGGATATATATATAAGATCTTTAATTCATTTTGAAGAGTGAATAGGTGGGGAAGAGCAGTGCAGGTGTGTTTTGAATATCAAAAGAGTGTTTGAGTGATTTATGCATAGTTTCTCTGGTGCATTAATGGTTTTTGTAATGCGAGTTAGAGCAGGGAAGAGAAAAAGTGTTGAATCAATTAGAAGGACATAAAATCGATTATTGAGCTTCACCGGAATTGATACCAGGCATTTGTAGATGCTATCTTCCCAGTTCAACTTTTTGTTGTAATACAAACATTTTGTAAGGCAATGATCCTTCCTTATTTTGAGCAGTGAGCTCTAGGCAGTGTGCCTAAATGCATGTGCATGCCCTTTTTCTTCATACTTTTAATAGAGTCTATATTGTGGATTAATCTCCACCATGGTTTTTCCCCTAACAAGGTTTCCACATAACAATCTTGGTGTTATGGTGTTTTGATTGTTTCTTTCATGTGCTTGCATCTTTACTTCTGTTTAAATGTTGTAGATGGTTTATAATCTGAATTGAAGTTTAAATATTGTTGAACGCTGATTCACCCCCCTTCTTAGTGTTCCTTGAATCCAACAATTAGTATCAGAGCAAGGTTCCTCTCCAGAAATTTTAACAACTTGAGGTGGATCTTGGATTACAATGGACTCTAGTGGTCTTCAATAGTAGCTTGTGGTGGCACTTGATGATCTTGATCAATCTAAAGCAGAAGCCATGGAATTAAAAGAAAATATTTAGGATGCTGAAAATTCATTCAATCATTGAAGGACAAAATCAATGAGTCAAGAGAAAAGAGGAAGGAACTATGTGAACAACTGAAGTAGAAAGAAAATAAAATTTTGGAAGATGTCCACTTGAATCAGACCCTAAAAGAAATAACTGAGGAATGTGAAAAAATTGCTAGGAATAATGCTACTCTAAAGCTTGAGATGGAATCTATGGCAATGAAGCTAACTAAGGATATTGAAGAAAGGAAGAAGAATGAGGAGAATTTGGTCTAATTCTTAAAAGAAAAATCTAAGGAATGTAGTAGAGTAAATAGTGGATTCATTCAACTAGAGATTGAACTACAACAATCCAAAAATAATGAACAAGAGCTTGAAAGACAAATAGTTATTCTTAGAGATGAACTAACTACTACAAATGAATACAAGGAGAAGTTTAGGATCAATTCTGCTAAGCTTGATGAGCTGACTAAAGGATACAAGGATGCAAATGATAATCGATGTCTTGGCTATTAGAAAGGAGAAAGCTCCAAATCTGAACACAAGGATTCTAGACAAAGAAATCAGATGAACAAAGGAAGAAGATATCTGATAAGACAACCCAATGCCCAAAAGTTTAATGGTTACTACTTTGCTTGTAATAAATTTTGTCATATGGCTTCTCAGTGTAGAAGTAAAATAAATTCAAGCAGTCCATCATTTTCCGGTCAGTGTTTTAGTTGCAATAAGTTTGGTCATAAGTCAATTGAATGTAGTAGTATGTCTGTTAGTGTAAGGAATATTAAATGCTATACTTGTGGAAGATTTGGGCATGTTGCTAATCAATGCAGATCAAAGGGAAATCAATGGAATGAATGGTCTAGACAAAGAAATCATGTGGGCTACAACTATAACAGATTTGGTCACATTGCAAGATTCTACAGAAATAGAAACATGGATAGAAGAGGTCTAGTATACAAAGGAAGAACTTCATAGAAAGATGATAAAGGAAGAAGGAAAGTGACTGTGGAAGAAATAAGAGATTAGATGAAGAAAACATGGTTGAAGAAGAGTGAATCTGATAAGCCCACATCAAAAGCAGGCTCTAGTAATTCCTCCAGAAATTGATCTTAGGCCATTGGCCTAGGGGGAGTTTTTCAAGAAAATTTCTTTGTCCCCCTGTCGGTAGTTGGCACCAGAATGTAGGTAATTGTTAGTAGTTGTGCTATTGGTCTACAAATGTATCTATGATCATTTGTGCAGAAATTTGTGATATAGAAGGTTTGCAAATGGATTCTTCTCTTGTTGTCTAAGAAAATAGAGTAACCAAAAATCCTAGGGAAAAACATTTAATGTAGTAAAAAGGTTAGGTGCATGAGTTATAAAGGGGTATTTGGAACCCTCATTTGTCATCTTGTGTTGAAGAAGAACAAAAGGAGAACCTTTGCAGCAAAATTTTGAAGGATTCAAGTCAATTCGATGGAAAATTCATCAGATATTTTTAGTTTCTTATAGGATTTCTGGTTTTGTGCTCGGTACAAAAACTTGTTTAGTACAGAAAGAAAAATAAAGAAAATCAAAGGAATTGTGAATTTGGATGAATATAGTAGTACAAAGATTAGGGATGTGAGAAATATGTTGCTGACCAATGAATTGAAGTGGCTTAAAGGTGTGAAACATAGAAGTTTGGGCATTTGGAATGAGTTTCCTTATTTTGTCAATGTGGAAGTTGTTAGGTTTATCTTGAACAGATTGAATGAGGACATTCTAACATTGGATAAACCCTATCTCATTTCGAAGGAAGTGATTAGAAATTTAACTGTATTATGCAATGTTGGGGATATTCCAAAAATGAAGTCGATTCGGAACAAGGAAGTCAAAACCCTAACTGGAGTAACAGGAGATCAAAGGGAATTGGTAATTTTGACAGTCAAAGATCTGATAACAAGATATTTTGTGCATGGAATTTCATACAAAATTTTCTTCAGAAATAGGGAAGGCGCAACCTCGACAGGTGCAGTTTTCATTTCTCATAAAATGATAATGGAGGGTCAAGACTTTGACCTATGCAATTTGTTGAAAGATCAATTGATGGAAAACATGCAACTAACAAGTGATACATACTACCCCTTCAAGTTTGGTACTTTGGTCATATGTGTCATGATGTATTTTTTGAATTGTCTGCCTCAGATCAATAATGTGGTATGGAAGGAGAATGAACCGGTTAGTAAAAAAAATTTTGAACATTCTAGTACTCTGGAAAATTGTGAGCAAGAGTACAAATTTCTTTAAAGAGTTGCTAAGAAAGTTTGGAGAAACTAGCATTTCCATTTTGATAAAAATGCTTGAAATTGGATCATCTTCCGGTGAGATGGGAAAGAAGCAGAAAAGAGCACTAGAGTTTGTTGATGACACTCCTTTGGCACACAAGTCTCCAAAATTTGAAGGAAAAGGTAAAGAAAAGGCAATTGTGCATATACCAGATGAAGATTCTGATGAGTACATTCCAAGGGATGAACTAGAATCAGTTGAACAGGATGTGATAATAGCATAAGAAAGTGAAGAAGGTGCTTTATTCAAAACAAAGATACTGCAGATTATTTAGGAGAAAGATGAAATGCAAAAGATTTCTAATATTTGGTTAGATAGTCCCTCATATGAGCAGGACCTGATTGAGAGCACTCTAGTAGTTATTTTGAGCATAGTAACGTTGAATTGGAAAGTTTGCAGAATATGTTACCTGAAGAGATTATTGAATGTATCAGGGAAGCTATGGCTTTTGAATCTCAGGGTAAGAAAGAGGAAGAAATAATTCTACATTTGAAGGAGTAGTTTAGGCTATCTTTTACCAAGCTAAAAAGGAAAATGAATGTGTTGAGGAAATGCATTGACTTAGCAAATAAAATCTACAACTATTTTCTTCATTGGCCTCATGTAGTTGGGAAATACAAAGATAAGCTGGAGAAAATTGAAAGTGAGCTAAAAACATTTGGCCAGGATTACAACATGTTTCAAGATAAGGATGGTGCAGTCAAGAAAAGGATTCATGAGTTACAGTCTGAGCATGCAAAATTTCACTTTTCCAAAAATAGCCTTGTGGACACCTTTTGGAAAGTGAAGGATTTAACTGAATGCAGGCTAGAGCAACTAATTGAAGATTGAGGAAAGGAGAAAAGTTAGAAGAAGCGATTAAAATTCTAGAATCTCTCATCCAAATCATCAACCGGATATCAAAAAACAATAGCCTGATCTTAATTATTGGGATTGTAGTAGAAGCTTGGAAGAAATTTCTTCTGAAAATAAAAGATAAGTATAAAATAATTTGCTAACTGTGCAACAGTTGTAATTTCTTAAAATTTTGATCAAATTTTGAATTTTTGAGGGGAGTGAGAGTAGTGAAAAACATGTTTTTCATTGATGTCAAAGGGGGAGAGAGTACAGTGAAAAATTCCTTGACATTCAAAGGGGGGTAGTGTTTTGAAATTTTGAGTTTTGGCAATGTATCTCTAGTTTCAACACTTAGTCATTTTTCACTAAGTGTTGCCATCAATGCCAAAGGGGGAGATTGTTGGCATATGGATTCTAGTGTTGTCATTGATGGCAACTAAAGTCATTACTTTGGTCCACATATCAAAATTTCCTCATACCAGCAGACAAAGTAGTAAATAGAGTATTAGCGACAGAAAGATGAAGAACAAGGTATCTGGTTAGTATGTCAATCTGTATGCCTCACTGGATCACCTTTTTGAGTTGTGGATCCCTGTGATATATTTTTTAGCATATATGCTATCCTATTGATAAGTTTTGTGACATTTCATTAATTGGTGTATGAGTTATGAGATCCGGTAGGATGATTTTCTGTTTATTTATTCTTGGTGGCCGACTTGGTGAATGTAGCATGTCACAGATGTATAAGGAGTAATTGTTTAATTGTTTCTTGTGTTAGACATTTTGTTTTGGGTCCTTACTATATTTTGGCTGACTTTGATGTGTGTGCATTAAATATGATTTTTGATTTGAGCTGACCGTTGGAGAATATTTCATATTTTGTTGAAGCTGACTTATAGCAATTGAAATCTTGGTAGCAGATATATATATAATATCGTTAATTCATTTTGAAGAGAAAATAGGTGGGGAAGAGTAGTGTAGGTGTGTTGTGAATATCAAAATAGTGTTTGAGTGATTTGTGCATAGTTTCTCTTGTGCATTAATGGTTTTTGTAATGCGAGTTAGAGTAGGGTAGAGAAAAAGTGTTGAATTAGTCAGAAGGATAGAAGATCGATTACTGAGCTTCACCAGAACTAATACTAGGAATTTGTAGATGCTATCTTCTTAGTTCAACCTTTTTGTTGTAATGCAAACATTTTGCAAGGCAGTGAGCCTTCCTTATTTTGAGCAATGAGCTCTAGGAAGTGTGCCTAAATGCATGTGTATTCCATTTTTCTTCATAATTTTAACAGAGTATATATTGTGGATTAATCTCCATCATGGTTTTTCCCCTAATAGCGTTTCCATGTAAAATTCTTGGTGTTATGGTGTTTTGATTATTTATTTCATGTGCTTGCATCTTTACTTCTATTTAAATGCTATAGATGGTTTATAATCTGAATTGAAGTTTAAATATTGTTGAACACTGATTCACCCTCCCCCTCTTAGTGTTCCTTGAGTCCAACACATGGGACTTTGAGACAAAATACCAAATGGAGATCATAAAGTTGGCTTTTCCATAGAACTCAATTATGCCGCATACTTTGGTGAGGTTGTCCTATCCTCTAGTCACAAAAGTGAAAATGAAAAACATAAAAAATAAAAATAATAGGTCTTCAAGTGAAAACTAAAAGGTGCTTGTTGACCATGACAAAGTAAAAATAAAGGACATATCTGAGGGTGAAAACCTCTTTGAGGTGCCCGAGGATGGAGGACAGGATTATCTCCCAATAGACTGAGAGATCTCACTGTTGCTTATAGAAGAAACAAAGGAAGTCAACATTGGAACAACAAATAACTCCAAAATAATATAGTTTGTAGCATCCTTGACTATTGAGGAAAATCCTGAGTTCATAGCATTCTTCTCAGAAAGACATGTCAATTTCACATGGTCATATGCTGATATGCCTAGATTGGATCCCAAATTGGTTCTACATCATTTACCATTGCTACCAAATTCAAAGCCATTCAAACAAAAGTTAAGAAAAATGCATCCCCAGATTGTGCTCCTGGTTAAGGTGGAACTCAAGAAGCTCTTGGATGTCAGATTTATTTGTCCAATTGATTATACATAATGGATATCAAATCTAATTCCAGTCACCAAACCAAATGGTCAAATCAAAGTTTGTAGGGATTTTCGAGACCTCAATAAAGCTTGTCCCAAAGATGACTTTCATTTTCCAAATATTGACATCATAATGAATTTAACTGTTGGGCGGGTGCACGAAGTTGGTCGCACTTTTGTGGCCAAATGGGAAAAAAATGGAGAAACACATAATGCGAGCACATTATGTGCTTTTAAAAGAAAAGAAAAAATGTGAAATGTGTATTATTTTCTTTTCACTATTTCTCAGCTCTGCCCGTGGCCAAAAACCCTCATTTTTCACGCTCGTGTTCTAGGAGGAAAGACTTCTACAAATTTCATCAAGAACAGTTGGATTTTGTTTGCAAATATGGCACCACAATGATGAAGAGATTTAGGAGGTAAGTATTCTGTACTATTTGTTTTGAATTTGTTTGTTTGAAATTGATTTTGTTTGTTTTAGGTTAGATTTGATTGTTTTTTAAAATTTTTGTAGGAAATCCTACAAATCCTCAACAAGAAGAGGAGGTAAATCCTCAACAGAAAAATCCTCAACAAAATCAACCTTAACAAAAAAATCAACCTCCCCCACCATTCTCTCAATTCCCTCCTAGCACTCAAGAAAATTTGAGTGAAATTGAGAACAATAGAAAACAACTTGAGGATCTTATCAATAGGTTGAGTGATCCAAATGCTTCAACCAAAGAAAGAATGCTTCTAGCAAATTCATTGAAAAACATGTTAAAAAATGTAGATGCAATCACCCAACAAATATCTGGATGGCAAGATAGGAGGCAGACAGCTAGGGCATATTATGCAGAAAAATTATCATATAAACAAGTAAAAGATTTAAAATTTACTAAAGGTGATTTGTGCTCTCTATTCACTGACCCTAAAACAAATCAAAATCTTACCCTCAATGCAAAGAGGTTTCCTATTCATTGGTGCCACCACCAAGAAATTAAGAACCTTTTTTATGAAAGATGGTATATGGTCTTTGATTACCCACCGTGCAATAATTGTGAATTCCCCCAATATTTTCTTAGGAAACTATACAGTGAGTTTGTATTGAACCAAATCCCAAATTATTTTGATATGAGGGAGTTCCAGGGGAGAGGTGGAGGGTCAGCTCAGGATAGGTCTGGTGCACAGTCGGATCCTATGCAGCAAGGGAGATGACCTCTCACTAGGCTGCCTCGTGAGCAGATTGTGATGCATGCCATTGCGAAGGAGAGTGCTGACATAGAGACATTGCAGGCAATCACAACTTTGACCCAGAGTGTCATACATCACACTAGCCCTATTGTACAACGCCATCCAGGGGAGTCTTCAGGTGGTGACCTTCGAACCCATGTGTGTCAATCTTGTGGGGCGACTTGTTCGTATGACCCTACCGGCACTCAAGAGGGTGCTACATAGGATCCATATGCTACTACGCAGCCTAATCTGTATGCATCTACAGGGATGGAGAGGATGGCTGACATTTTGCATGATGCATATGGCATTGACACTTAGGTAAAATTCAACATGTTCATTGAATTTAATTTATTAAATTTCAATTGTGAAATTCAAGATTAACTAATTTAGTTTTATTATTTTAATAAAACTATAGGGTCACAGTATAGAGACTGGATACACCAGTCATCCACCTACTTATTTTTGCAATACACCTATTGGTGGGGTATGTAAAGTTAGTAAACAATCATAAATTTATTACATGTGGTAATAGCATTGTTTTACGAATGGTATTTTAGTATGTGATTTTGGATGTTGAACAGGGTACTATTGGAGGTTTCAAGGAAACACCTCTGAGTGCCAGTAGATTTGATCAAACATTCACTGAGGTAATATAGAATTTAAAGAGAACTTAAGTAATGAATTCTAAGTTTAATAGATTTTTGTAGTTTATATTCATATTGTTGACCTTACGTTGCATTACACAGATCATTCAAAATCAAAGCATTACTTCAAATTCGATAACTAATAATCAGAAATATATCTATTTAATACTTGTACTCAAAAAAAATTTCATTAGATCTCATACATTATAAGTCATCACATGGATCGATATTGTAACTTTTTTTTGATTGAATAATTTGTTGTTTTATTTTCAATTGTTGGTGATAGAAACACCGCCAAACGTTACAAGGGCAATGGATATTGGTGTTTCCTCCGCTATACAATCCTCGATGGCTCTTATAGGGGAGGTATGAGGAAAATTACTAAATTTGAATTTACATTCATTGTTATAGATGAACTAGTTCTAGTGAAAAATCAAACCATTATTGATTCGTAGTTTAATTCCTATTTGGATGGTTTATACAGGGCTTGAGCATGCCTGAGCATTGGCGTGCAAATATTTCCATCGAGGAGAGTGATCGTGAGATGGCCGTAAGTGATTATTTTGTTAAATATATTAATTTTTATAATGTAATTTCTATATTAATGTCTTTACTTCTTATTGTAACAGTTGAAACTTCACCAGAAGCTAAACACTAGGAGAGTGAGCACTCCTCGAAAGCAAAAATGGGTGACAATTTATCGCCATCGGATTGCCCAACAAAGGGAAAGAAAATTGTATTTGAACCAGAGCATGGAGAGAAATGAATTTTGAATGCACAGAGCCCTTTGTTGTATGCCTACATGGCAATTTTGTACATATTTTGTATTGGATATATTTGACATTGAATGCCTATATGGCATTCTTGTAAGCCTATATGGCTATTTTGTAACTATATTTTATACTTATATTGACATGTATTGATGTATGCATACATGGCTATTTGCTTAATACAAATATTTTTATCGATGGTGTCCATATTTGCAAATTATAAATTCATGGTTCAATAGATATGAGTTACGTGTATTCAAGTGTATACTTTACAACTTACACACATATATTTTTTGACTTACGTGTGAACATCGAAAAGTGTGAAAATTTATGTGTTTGGAAGTCAAATGTAAGCCAATTTTGCAATTCTCAGTTCTTGCATACTTGATCTTATGGACTTATTCCTTCGTAGCACATATTGTGAATATTCTCATTTGGTGCAGAAGACAGATTCCTCATTTTTGAACCACTCATAGCAAAGAGATTCACAATAAGACTTTAGCATTGGAACACTACTCCATAATTCTCTTGTCTATACCATAAAGGATTGAAATTTCTTAATTTGATGCAATGATAGTCGTGAGATGAGAATTTATATAACCATGCCTATTTTGAAACTTCGGATCTAATACTACATCAACAAGAACTTAAGAAGTGTTAGGTTTGATTGGCCTTCTCTTCCCTAAGGGAGGAGAGCCTGCATCTTGAATTTTGAACAAAATTTTAAGAAGCAAACATTTTACCTAAAAGCTTCAAACCTAGATGACATATTTGGCTAAGTCTATCTTGAAAATTATCAATGCGTTCAAACTCTAAAGGAGATTCTCCCTGAAAAGAAAACTTTACCCTTTTTCCCAAGGAAAGAAATTGCAACAAGTTGCATGTGATTTATCTTATTTCTTTCTCATAGTTCCTGGTCAATCATTCATGGCTCAGGATAGTTTCGTTTGAAGGCAAGGACACCCAAAAAATCACTAAGATTCTTCTATGATCTACAAGAATTTTTTTGGCTCTTTCACAATGTAAATAATTATGTAACACTGTTTTCTTGTTTTCCTTCCACACAGAAAAATGTTCACACTTTTCATATTGATCAATGATCAATAATGGTTGATTGTAAACACTTGACATTTTTATGTTTGAACTTTAATTTATAATTTTGTATCATGACATTCGAGTAGATCACTAATATTTTAATATTTCACTATGAAAGTGGTGGTGTATTTTGCTATGTTATTTGACTATTAATATGGTGGTGTATTATGAACTTGATTGCTACTGCAAATATGTATATATTTCTGATTTTTATATGTTTTTGTATGACCGAACCCAAAACGAACCTAACCCCAAAAGAAAAATTCCCAAACCGGTGAACCGGGTTCTCGAACCCGATCCCGAACCCAAAACTAAACTGGTAACTTAGTAAAAAATAGATTTTTGTAGTTTATATTCATAACATTGATTACATTGCATTGCACATCTTTCAAACTGAAAGCATTGCTTCACATTTCATAACAAATAACTAGATGTTGATAGATGACAAAATTTCACTCATAATATAGTTTTTACAAAGTCAACTCTAGCGCTTATGCACTACTTCACATTGCATATAAAATAACTAGGAGCATCTAATACAATTGCATTTGGTTGTCAAGTGGAATTTGCGAGATCACATTTCTCTGAGGAATTTTTTCCACAAACACTTCAATACCTTGTCTATACTACCACATTTTTCATACATGTCTACCAAAGCATTTTGTCAAATAGTTCAAGTGTTGCCTTGTTGCTATGGCTGAAAGCCCAAAACAAGTACTTCAAAAAAGCTATATATGGATGCTTGGAAAAAATCTATCAAAAAGCATAATAGTAGTTATCATAGATTAGGACTTTGAATGCTCAGAATGAGGTTCATGATACCGATGGAATGCCACATAATCAAATGCTTTAATTATCAAGTGGCATTCCATCACCATGAGACTCCTCATTTCTTTGAGGCATTTTTCAAAGAGTTCATCACTTTGTCTATGCTAACACATTTTTCATACATGTTCATCAAAGCATTTTAGCCAAACAGTTCATTGCCTTGTCGCTATGGCTAAAAAGCCTAAAACAAAGCCAACAGCTTTTATGGATGCTTTAGAAAAAAATCTATCATAGCATAATAGAGTAATAGCATAGACAAGGGAATGAACTATTTGAAAAAAATGCCTCAAAGAAATCTGGTCTCATGGTGGTGGAATGCAATGACAAGAAAATTTTTGTGGATTGTCATGGCATTCCATCACCATGAGACCACATTTCTTTGAGGCATTTTTTCAAATAGTTTGTTGCCTTGTCTATGCTACTACATTTATCATACATGTTTACCAAAGCATTTTATAAAACAATTTGCTTCCTTGTTGCTATGTCTAAAAGCCTAAAATAGGTGCTTCCAAAAGCCATGGATGCTTGTAGGAAAAAATCTATCAAAGCATACTCTTCAATAAGCAATAGCATAGAAAGGCAGCAAACTGTTTGAAAAGAAGCCTTAAAGAAATGTGGTCTCAATGGTGATGGAATGCCATGACAATCCATAGCAATTTTATTGTCATGGAATTCATCATGCCATCCCATCACCATGAGACTTCTATTTCTTTGAGGCATTTTTCCAAGAGTTCATTGCCTTGTCTATGCTACATTTTTCATACATGTCTATCAAAGATGATAAACAGCCATTACCTGCCGCGCTAAAAGCCTAAAAATAGGTGCTTTCTCAACAAGCTATGGATGCTTAGAAAAATCTATCATAGCATAATAGGTAAGCAATAGCATAGACAAGGAATGAACTGCTTGGAAAACGCCCCAAAGAAATGGTCTCATGGTGGTGGAATGCCATGATGGTGCAGGAGCACCCAAGCTCCTTGAGGATCATTTGGAGAGTCAAGAGATGGCAGGGGTCTTGAAGGACTATAAACCTTTCCAGAGCATCAATTATAGCATTTTAAAGCCTATAATGGCATTTGGCATGGATGAGTGTAACAGGAAGATCAAAAGTCCTAAGGGTCCTGATAAGGACCATAGGACCAAATTGACTTGTAAATGGAACAATGATGTTCTAGGAGTTTAAATAGGTATATGATGTTTTAATTAGGTTAAATAAGGTTGAATGATGATATGTTATAGTTTTGGAAGCTTTATAGTTAATAGGAGTTAATAAATTGCAATGTTCGAAATTCAAATTTTTGAAATCCAACTTTGGGTGGAAAAGTGAGTTTTAGGAGTTTTAATCACAATAATGTAATAAAATCAATTCTAATCAGTTGGGACAGTTGTAGGATGAGTCTATAAGCTTGGAGAAAGCATTTGTATGGAGGGTTGGCTGATATTGCAAGTGTTGTATGGACTGCTACATAAAATCAATAAAAACTTCAATCTTTTTGCATTTTCTTGAGTTTTTTTGATGAATCTCTGATTCCTTTTGGTTTCATGCTCATTTGGATGGTTTAAGAACTTTTATTTACATGCATTTAACCTTTCGAATGACCTGAATAATGTTGGGAATCAGTTTCTATGTTATATTAAGTTAATCGCCCCTCAAAAATTAGATTTCAAATGAAGCCAAGAGGCCCTAGTTTTGGGAGCAATTTATTGGAGGGTTTTGTGGATTTAGTGTTGAGGGTGTCAAGAAGACTAATACCTTGAAAAATATTCTTGGTTTGGGGAACATATAAACATCAAGGAAAGTTCTCATAGTCGTGGGATAAGTTTAGAGAGGGGCTTGCTGGAAAAGTGGGCCAATTAGGCCTTAAATTTGGAGTGGTGGAAACAAATGTGATTTGGTAGGTTTGATCCAAAATGCCATAAATGATTTGATATGTTGTGTATCATCATGAATCACATCTGAATCAGTCATTATATTGAGGATTCCTTTGGGGAAGTTGAGTAAAAATTCAAAAAACCATCACTAGAAGCGTAGTTGGGCCAGAAGCCTAGTCAAGGTACAAAAAGTGAGTTTTGTCTAACACAGAGGTTTGGGGCTTTGAAACCAGTCAAGACAAGTTTTTTGGAGTTCCTTGAGATCGCTCCAAGGGTTTGGGTCCATTAGGAAAGCATCTAAAGCTATAAGTGCATCTATTGAGGCTTCTTGTTCCATTAGGGTGTCTGAAGAGGTTTGAGATTACATCATTGTAACCTTGGAACTTTGAGTCTTTGACTCAAAGTCCCATCCCCTCCGTGATCACATGACAAGAAAATTTAGTGTATTTTCATGGCATTCCATCACCATGAGACCACATTTCTTTGAGGCATTTTTTTCAAACAGTTTCTTGTTGCCTTCTATGCTAGTACATTTATCATACATGTTTACCAAAGCATTCTATCAAACAGCTCACTTCCTTGTTGCTATGGCTAAAAGCCTAAAATAGGTGCTTCCAAAAAATCTATGGATGCTTGGAAAAAATCTATAAAAGCATACTAATAAGCAATAGCATAGAAAAGGTAGCAAACTGTTTGAAAAAAAGCCTCAAAGAAATGTGGTCTCAATGGTGATGGAATTCCATGACAATCCACAACAATTTTCTTGTCATGGCATTCATCATGCCATTCCATCACCATGAGACCACATTTCTTTGAGGAATTTTTTCAAAGAGTTCACTGCCTTGTCTATGCTCTTATGAATAGAATTTATTGAAATTCGAGATGCTCTTATAATGTATACGTCATAGGTGGTCATGATAAGGTTAAATTCAAATGAATAACTTGAAATTTCCTCATCAAGCTTCACACACACTTTTTTAATGGCTTAAAATCATAATTGAGATTTTTCAAGATCATCAAAATAAGGATGTTGCATTGCTTTTATGCTTGAGATTCTCTTGGATGGCTCATAAATATGCATTTTATGCAAGTGGACACCAATCAATGTTTGCCTGGTTACATACAGATACACAAAGTAAAATAAGATGATAGCTTTGGCATCAACCAAACTGATGTGGATACAAGTATAAATTAATAAGAAACGTTGTGCATATACTTACAAATTAATCCAGTGAACCATCTGGGTCTGCTCTACTCTTTATTGTGTCAAGTATTGCCTCATGGTCAGACTCATGGACCTTCCACAAGACCTTGTTCAAAGGTATACCCCCATATTTGCTCAAACAAACATTGGATGCCATGACAAGGTTTGAGTAATGAAGAATCTTACGATGCATGTCAAATTCCTCAAACAACCAATGTTTAACACTCTTATGTGGGTACCTTCTCAGCCACATTCCAGTAACAACAACTGATCCTGTAGGGTATTCAATGTTTTCTCCATCTATAATTAAGGCTTCCAATTTCTTTTTTTCCTCAACACAACGACACAAGTAATAGTCTATACCCTCTTCGTTCTCTTCATCTGCAATAATTGCATAAACATGCCCTACATTTATATGTGTGGCATATCTCTTGAATTAGTCAACATTATGAATATAGTACAAAGTAAGATAACAATATGGAATTTCAAATACTAAGAAAGTAGATATATTACCTAGTTGAACTAGATATGATACATGGTCAAAGTCAACCGGTGATTCCATCTGTGTTAGTTCCAATGCCATCGGAGGGTGATACGTGTGAAGTGGGCTAAGATAACTTGTCAACCATTTATCAACCCACTCCCCTAACTCACAATCATTCCATGCTTGCATTGTACATGAAGAACAAAAGCATGCCATCTTACGTGTATCGATACTCCATGAACCTGCATTTGAGCTAAGGAAAGAGTGCAACTCACTCGATCTTGTTAGTGTACAACAATCCTCATATGGTGCAATGTTAGTATCATCCATCAACCAAAAAAATATATGAACTGAAGACATACCTTCATTACCTGGACCCATCGAACCATTACACCACTCGACGATTGACCTTGCATCTATCAACTATGCACTATCTTTATACTTTAACTCTTCTCGTGCTAATGCTCTTTTCATGCATGCTCCTACACTGTCATGCTCTCCCTTTCCATGTTTGGCCTCACAAAATTTCTACATATGTTGAACACATGTAGTGAGATGCATCCTGCACAACTAGTAGAACATGCATGCATTCTTGAACTGTGCTACACAGTTACCTGACCATATTATATACCGTTCATATGATATGCCCCTCTGAGCCAAATGATTGTAGAACATCTGGAAGAAACCTTGCATAAACTCTTGAGAATGTGTGTGATCGTCACTAATATAAAAGTGATACTCCCTCAATACCTTCCTTTCGTCCTATGTACTTTTAGCTGCATGTATGAATGCTATGTGCACAAATATTAAAACCTGTGAGGAGTTGTAATACTGTGACTACACCTCACACTGTGGATGTAGAGTGTAGTTCTCTACAAATTCAACCACTGATACTATGCTACCAAGTGGAAAGGTGTCCTTGCATAGCTTGAATTGTGTGTCCAGCCATCGGGCTCTATGGGTATGCCCTGCATACTCATACACTAGATTCTCATGAAACATGGATATGAACTGATACACTGGAATCTTTTGAATAACCAACTCACACCTTTTTGCTTCATACCCATCTTTTGTAGCGTATGCCACTATTACATACTAATTCACGAACTCTACTAGTTTTTTGTCCCACCCTAATATGTGCTTTCCATATGTTGACATACTAGCATTTGTTGCAAGCCACCACAATGCTCACATGAACCATCCAAGCATGCTGTCCTATAGAATATTTGGCCATCCTCTATTTCACATAAAAATTTTGATAAGAACTTTCTTGAAGATTTTGGTGGGGCTTCTATACCACAATCCTGCAAAACATCGTTAGTGTGCAAATCTAAACATATAGAATGATAAACATCATAATGGTTAGAGAATTCAATATGTAGTTTACAGCAACAGAGTAGTGCGTGTTATTTGGTTATCTTGACTGTGAAAGGTTTAATCGTTTCAAAATCTTTGAAATACTAATTTGAGGGATAAAATTTTGAAGTCCCTTGAAAAATTGGGTTTGAGTCATATCCAAAAAATGCTTTGGATGTGGCTCATGGTTTCGACTACCGATTCTCCTTCTTACGACATCCCTTTGATTCGAAGATGGCCTTGTATTATTCTTCCAATAATCTTCAATTAGTGTTCTCAATGCTTCAACAACTTTTTTATCTTTATGTGGTAGTCTCCCTGAGAATGCCCATAATTCATTTGAATCGGTTCCCTCAATTCTTTGCCACCTTTGAACGGCGTTTTGATAAAGTTTTTCTACTAATTCCCATTTGTTCACTTGTCTTTTTAATGAGGCGAGATCTCTTTGTTTGATAGCTTACCAAAGTCAATGTAATGACACGTCGGGTGACATTACTACCCTTTGAGTGTGAGGTCTTACCCACACTATCATAAGCATCAATTAGATTCTTCACAATAGTGTTTTCACTTGATGCATTCGATGTTCTCAACCCAAGAGTCTTCATGATGTTTCTATACTTTAAACCCAACATCATTTGAACAAATAGTTGACATTTTACAGTCTCATTTAGCCTTTCAAAGAACATTTTCCAAATCTTATCAGCATATCTTCTACAAGTGCGTTCTGGAATCTCACCTTCCATGTGCTGCAAAATATCCTCATCAATATTAACCAAAAACTTTGGCTTTCTACGAAAAATTCTAGGTGGTGTTCTCTAAGGTACATACATCTCAACATTAGCAATTTCATCAATATTTAATTGAGGTGGGCTAGATTGCATACCTTCGATCAAGGGTGGAATAGAAGACATTCCTTGAGGTTCACGTGGGGATGATGGAATACCTTGTTCCTCAACTCCGAGTGATGATGTACTCTCAACTTCAGATGTGGTGGATGGTCTCCAACCATACTCACTTGTGGTAGATGGTGTCCCTCCATATTCACTTGTGCTTAATGGTGTCCCTTTGTATTCACTTGTGGTAGATGGTGTGTCTCCAACTATGGTATCTGCATCTCCCCTAGCATGACTCTTTTGCATTCATGCCCTTTGTGCTGCCAATTTATTTTCTCTTTTTGACAGTTGAGGTTCCTCTTCAACTAGCTTGTTTTCATCAATTGTTCCCAATTTCTGCTTTTCACGAAATTCCCTCATCCATTTTTTCTCTTTATCTTTGATGGCTTGGAGTTGATCATCTGTTAGTTTTTTCCTTTTAACAGTTCGTTTCTTTGGCATGACAAATAATTTTACCTGTGCAAAAAGTGCTAAGTTGTCAAATTAACTAATTGAAAGCTTTGGAAGCATACACAAAGAAAGTCAATGAAAGCTGGTTTGTATAATTGTTTGACAAAATAACTCAATAATAGCTTTGGAAGCATGCACAAAGAAAGTCAATTGTTAAATTTAACAAAATGCCTCAAAGAGATGTGGTTTAAAAATGTAATAGGAAAGTGTATCGAATTGTGTGATTTAAAATGTCCATTGACAACGTAAGGTTGTAACATGACAAACTGGTGCAGGAGCACCTAGGTAATGAAATTCCTTCAAAAGGCTAATTTGTTCAATTTGTAATGTTCAACTAAATATGATGAGTGAAGGTCATTAAATGATGAATTTTATTGTATTTGCACCATGAAATAGGTCACTAGGTGATATTATTGAAAAGTTTCTTTTTATAACAAAAGTTGTCAATTATTGTAAAAATGTAAAATTGCACAAAAGCAGGAAGGTGAAGAGTCTTTTTTGTGGAAGGGCAAGGATGGGCTGATGAAGATGAAGAGGTAGTTATTTCAACTGATTTAGACACCTTTAAAAAGAATTGTAAGCTCGAGAAAGGAAGATCTTGTATCCCAAAAATCCATAAAAATTAATAAAAAAAGCTCTGCTCAGTTATTTTGGAAACCTTTTCTATTCTTGTTTTCAGGTTGCATAGTGATTCAAGCATGTTCTAAGATTTGATTCTTGTCAGGGAAAGAGACTTATTTCATTCTTGAAAGTTGTAGGAATTGTAATTCAAATAATCAATCTAATTTGAACTTAGTTTCCTAAGTCTCGATCTGTGGTTTCCTTAGAATTGTTTAGAGAGTCTAAAAAGTGATTCTTAGCCATTCCACCGATGTAGAGCTAGTAGGTCAGTGGAATGGATCATATTTAGTGTCTTTTCAATGTGAATATGTGTGTGGAAGGGGTAAATAGAAATAAGAAGTCGGGATACTGTTGCATGAACAAAATTCTGAATTTTCTCATTCAAAAAAATGGTGTTTCCAAGTAGGGTTTGAGGAAACAACATGTAGAGGAGCTTAGAAATGATTTCAAAATAATTTGCAGATATAATGAAGCATGTTTCAATTGTTGGGTGGAGTAGTAGAGGTTTTTCAAATGTTTCATTAAAGAAACCCTCATGGTTGGTGTGTTTTCACCCTATAATCAAATGTTTACTGATTTTGTGTATTGATGGGTGTTTCCCATCTTGAAACTTGTTTATTTGTGAGTTTCTACACATGGCCTAATACTATTTGCAGGTTTGGTGGATTAGTGAGTAGTTCTATGATGACTTGCTTTGATAAATTGACCTATTTAAGGGCTTTTACCAGTAGATAGCATGTTGGTTCTACTCTATTTTGTGAAATACATGTATAAAATTTTATAGTATGTTGAAAAGGATCAAAATAGGCCTGAGAATCTGTATTAGGATTGTGTAAATGCATTATGATAGAAAAGGAATCACCCGATTAGATGGAATGTTGGCCTCCTAGAGATATTTGGCATTTTTTGCTAAAAACAGAGAATATGTAGAAATAGCGGAAGGAATGTTGTTAAGTGCTTGGGAGCAGTCTCATTTGTGATGCCACATTTGTGTCTATGCTTGGTAATGTTTTAAAGGTAGATAGTGAAATATTTGATGATTTGGGCATATGTTTCCAATATATGGCAATGGTTTCTTGAATGCAAAGTAGTCATAGTGTGTCTATACTGATATATTGGAATATTACAATCAAAACATGATGAAATTGGTATCTTAAAGGTCTGGTGATAGTGTTAAACTAATTCTGCTTGTTGTTGTTACAAATGGTGTTTAAGTTAAGATAGGATGATGGATGTGTTTGATTTGAGCAAAGATATCTTAAATGGTTGGGATGATGTTTGATTGCAGGTCTAAGGAACAGAGGTGTTTGATTGTTTTGCCTTGAAGGGGTAAGTTGAGTTGATGAGTGATTGTGGAATTGTTATGACAAGAACAAAGTTGAAAGTTGATTCTTGAAAATGGTTTGCTATATTGAGATGGTGAATTGGCTATTACGATAGCCTTATAACTTGAAATGAAATAAATGGATTTTGGTTGAATGAAAAGTAGTTTTGGATGAATTTGACAAAGTTTGTATAAATTGATCTTTTACTCTTTATTGATTTGGGAAGGAAGTTCCCTAAAGAAATGATGTTGTTGAGTGGCTTGGAATTGATATTGCATCACAAACAAACAATTTAATCAACATGGAATAAGCTAAACAACAACAAAATGAAAGCAAGCCATAATAATAGAATGAAAGAAAATGTACAAAGATTTCACATACATAAAAAAGCAAAGTTTCAAATAGAGGAGTTCTACCCAATTATGCAGCCTTTGCTTCTTCCTTCCTCAAACTCCTCAAAAATTTGACTTCTTCAAAAGCTTGTTCCCCTCCAAATTTCAATTGTATATCAATTATCACTATAAATCAAACTTGAATTGATATTATATGCATCTCAACGTGAAAACTCTACTATTTCATGCAAAGGTGATGGAAAGAACATTCAAAAGGTGATGGAATCTCAAAATCATGCATGCACACTTCACTCAATCACCAAAAAGCTACTTTTTGTTAGAGCACGTGCAAAACTAGGAGAATATGCAGAATGTTGGCCGACATCACGGGTACACTGTGATTTTTTACCATTTTTTTTTTTAGACTGCAGGAATTGGGTAGCACGACCCCCTATAAACTGCAGTGCGCCTGGTAAAATTTTTAACGTGGCCGGCGGCGCTGGCACAACACGCCCTCCGGTACCATGGGACGGGGGAGACTAGAACTCGTGACCAGCAGAGCCGCAACGGAATTACTTAGCCAACCGAGCTAGGGCCCCCGCCCATGATTTTTTACCATTTTAGTGATAACGCGAGCACGTTATTTAATCCTAAACAAAGATATCTCTATTGGTTAATAATGCACTCGCATTACGATAACCATGTCAAGCTGTGTTGGCATATCGGTGAGACACTGTCCGTGTCTCCCCGATGCCAATAGAGTCAGCATTTGATATCGCTAAGAGTCCTTACAATCGACAAGAGGTTATATAGAGTTCACCTATTGCATTGACTTCAGTTTTCCCTTCGGCAAGACTATCACTCTCACCAGGACCTCACGCTGAACCTTCATGTTAATCTGTGTGCATCCACTAGTCGGCGAGACTCATCGCTTTCGCCAGGACTTCATACCGAGGTTCAAAAGTCACATAGACAATAGAACTTGCATTGGTGAGACTATCTTCTTTCACCAAGAGATCATACAGAGGTTCAAAGACTTTCTCTGAAGTGATCAGCAGTCGGCAAGACTTTTGTTCGTCACTGAGACTTCACACCGAGACCCCTTTAGTTACATCGAGCACCGAATGGTCGGCAAGACTTCACACATTGGTAAGACTTCTTACTAAGCCATCACATGTTACTCTGAGGACACCAAGCAAATGCTATTGGCGAGACATACCACTCTTTACTGAGATTTCTTACCAAGTTCTCCAAGTTACCCCACGACCACCGTTCGCCAAGAATTATACCAAAGACCCCTCATCATCGGCAAGACTCTCCATCGGCCACTGAGACTTCATACTAAAGTCATTGTGTCATTGTGAAGACTCCAAGATTTTTCCCATCGATGAGACCTTTCTTCATCACTGAGGCTTCTTCCTAAACTAAGCCTTTCGGCCAAGGGTCTCCCCGATAAACGATATGTATGGCCTGTCGGCTAGAGATCTCCACGCGGTAAGAGAACATACTGAACACAACATGTCACACCGAAGACTCCAATGTGTAAACATTCGGCAAGACTTCTGCAAGGTCACAATGACCTGTAAAAAACATAAGGTTACAAATCTGCTCATCGGCCAGACATAGAATATGTCACACCGACTTGGCTCCAATAGAGGTTTCAACCTGTGGGATTGAGACATTTTTCCAACATAGGAGGGAGAGGGTTGAGAGAGAGAGAGGGAGAGGGGGTAGGAGGGAGAGGGTTGAGAGGGAGAGAGAGACCTAATAGAGGGAGAGGGGGTCAGAGG
>VDFB02356089.1:95490-108154 GCA_007258455.2 Sequoia sempervirens
TGCTATTATAGTTTATTTAAAAGTCCAGATTACTTTTTCTCTGAAGAGAAAAGAATTTAATCTTTCCTGAAACAAGAGGAAAGATTTTTGTTCCATTCATGTTTGGTTTAGTTAAGTTAGATAGGGGGAGCCTTCCCTTAAATAGGAGAGTTTAACTCTAACACTATGTTGAAATCGCCATTTTTTCAAACCTCCTAAGTTTACAAAATATTCAACCAACAAAACTAAGACCTCATAAACTTGTATTTATGCAATTTCTGTTATAGCTAACCATCTGTGTATCAAGTTGCTAATTTATACATTTTTTTTTTTTGGACATCAAGAAATGAAGATAAATAATTTAAGGTGCAATTTAGATGATAGTGATCACAATGCTGAAATTCTAGTGACAGATTATGAGCACTTTTGTGAAGAACGTGTGGCCAAGATTAATGAATATTTATTGCATCTTGGTTTGACAAACAGGAAAGTTGTAAATCCACTAAGTAGTATATTATTTGTTTAATACTGTTTAATGAAATTTTATAGGCAAGAGTTTTATGTATATAAGACATGATATGATTTTTTTTTTGGTTTTACAGGTAAGAAAAAGAGTGCAGAGAAAATGGAAAGAAAAAATAAAAAGAAAGTAAAGATACAATGTTGCCAGCTCATAGAAGCCAACACTTTTGTGATTCAACAAATGTAGTTGGTGAAAAAAATAGTTGTGATGAAGTGAAATCTATGGATACCAGTACTGATCTACCTACTCATGCCACATGTGTTGTGGCCAAGGAGCATGAAGTTCTGGTTAATCAAAGTCATGAAGAGAGTTTGCTTGCATCTAATGTGCCTGATAGTGCACCTGTCACATCTACAACTTTTGATGGAATTAGTGGATCAACCAAAAATATTTGTGAGTAGAATTTAGAGCAAAAGGTGGTACTTTTTATCATGTAAATAAGTGATCATCCAGTCAGTGGTGGGTGAATAATTTGGGAAAATGCAGCAAGGTGGGCCTCCAAAGTTTGGGTGTGGTCTTGGGGGCCATATGGATGGCCCAGACACCTTAAAATGACCCTGGGCACACTGAAGCTTCACTTTTTGCACCACTTTTGTCCTAGCATAATTAAGACTGTTTAATTGTAACGAGATTCACATTCAACTATTGATTAAATGAATTCTGTGTCTTTGTATTCTTCATGATTTATTAAAATAAATAGATTATATTTATTTTATTAAATGTCATTAATTATACAAGTGCCCTTAATTAAATAAATTTCTTAATTTATTTAATTTCCTTTCTTCATTAATTATTCCTGATTATTAAATAAATGAATTTCATTTATTTATTTGATATGTCACTAACTGTCACAATTAAATAAATTTATTAATTTATTTAATCAGTCTTATCTTCCAAATTAAATAATTAATTTTAATTATTTAATTGCTAATTTCACTTTTCTCTCATTTTAAATAAATGAAAATATTTAAAATGATTTCATTTAATTAACTTTCACTCTTTTTAGTAAATAATCTGAAAAAATTATTTACTTGTCACATAAAATTATCATTTTGAATTAATTAAATTCAAAAGGATATTATTCTTCCAAAAATCAAGTAATCGGGCGGATTCTTGATTTTCCAAATCGAATCTTCAGTCCAAATCTTATCTTCTTGATTTTTTGAATCTCACAAATCGGACAATCTTATCTTCTTGATTTTTTGAATCTCACAAATCAGGCAGTCTTTATCTTCTTGATTTTCGAAAATATTTATTTTTCTAATTAATTTCCTCATTTATTCTCCACCGTCGATCCATTTATCTGAGATATTATTCTGACCATTCAATTAAGGATTTTTCCCTAACCCTGATTAGGGATTCTCAAATTTAATCTGGGCCTCTCATTTTAGGTTCTCATCATCAATTAATCTCATCCGTCCACTCAAAATGACATTTTCTATAAAATGTCATTTTCCCCTCACTTTTGGATTAGACGCTAACATTTTAGATTTACGCACATATTATAGTCATTTATTAGCTTGCACATTTAAGGCTTCTCATTTTCAATTATTGTCATTATTTGATCAAAGTCTTAGACATTGTCATAGTCATAGGCATTTAGACATTTTTATGCAAATCCTTCAAGGCTTGTTGTAGGAATTAGACATTTTTCAGATTGCTCAAACAATGAATCTGAGGGCAACATCATCCAACAAGTAAGAAGGTGCTATGGAGGTAATCATGGGAATTACGATTTATAGGTATAACCGTTTTGTTTTCAATTTCCTTTGTGCTCTATAGAAATTTGGGTTTTTATCATTTTACTTTGATTTAATTTGATCTAATCTAATCTTAAATTCAAAAATAACCCTTAGTTACAGATATCTGCAAATCAAATTTTGCATAGCAAGATCATGAAATGTGGAATATGTTATAAAAAAAAAGGAAAATGCCTTTGACACTGTTGGTGGAGAAATCTCTAGAAAATATTACAACCACAAGATGAGACTTCTGATGAACAGTTTTAGATACAATTGCAGAAAAAAAATCATGGAGGGAAAAGAGACGTTAGACTCCACTCTATCTCCCAAATAGTGGGAGGCATTGAAAGGAAGTATGTGTTCCGAAGTATATTTGACAAAGAGTACCAGAGGCAAGAGAGCAAGAGATAATGTGAGGAGTGAATATACATTTGGTTGAGGTGGGTTGCAAGCCAAAATGGATAAATGTGGAGTAAGTGTATGGATTTTTGGTTCAATTTACATTGTGTTATTTATTTCAATTTTTTATTGAACTGACTATATGTTGAAATTGACATTGTATTTTAGGTGGAAAGAAATAATAGAGAAGCAACTGTAGAAGATTTTGTCAAATATATGGTAGCACTAGATCGTACTAAATCTAATACTAGTATCAAAAGGAAATCTAGCTTGTCAATAGAGATTTCACAACCATCTATTGAACACCCACTAAGAGCCTCTCCAAATCATGCCAACTCAAATGAAGAGTACCAACATATAACGAGTTGCTTAAACTGTCTCACTGAGAAAGTTTCGTAGTTGGTTGCCTCTGTTAAGCCTATAGTTTCTACATGGAATGACCATAATTCCATGGGTTCAGATCAGGTAAGAGGCTATCCCTCAATATTTTAATTCTCAACTATATTATCTTTATATTGTATTCTAAAGATGCCTACAAATTTCATAAATTTTTTCCACACCATGCCTTTATAAAATTACTCTCGTGATCTCCAAGCAAAGTATTACGATCATATATCAAACAGTGAATCTATGAAAATTTTCCTTTTGTTTCATTGAAATCCATTGTGACTGTCCTAAATGTTGTGATTGTGAGTTTTATGAAAAGATAACTATGAGATTGATGAATGATCTATTAGGTCTCAGAAGTGCAAGTTTTTAAACCATAAGGGGGTGCCAATCCCTTAATACACCTTTGGCCCACGAACAAGGTAAACAAGACTAATTCCCCTAATATATATTAATTCCTGATAGTCCATGGTTATATCAGGCCATTAGGGGAATGCAAACATTCATTTCGCCAATGTTCATGTGTTACAATGATGTGCTTTCTTTTGTTGACTCTACCGGTCTATTACGGAGGATGCCTTAGGAGTCAGCCCAATAGGGTATTGTTCCACCGATACTAGGTTATTAATTGCTTTCATTAGGCCATCGGTGAGGCTATGATGGGAGTTCTATCGATGAGGCATTGTTAGGCCAATAGTGCTATTTTTTTATTTAGGAGCGGGGAAAGATTATGGAGTCTCAAAATCATTTATGGGTGTGACAATCTCACAATGTGGGCCATAGAAGTAGAAATCTGCAAAAAATCCTAATTAATCCTGATTTTTAAAAAATCTATAGGCTGGATGATTTTTTCCCTAATTTTTTGAAAAACTCTTTAACCTTTTGGTCAACAATTTTTTCCCATTTCAAATAGCAAAATTTCAAAAAATGCATTTATAACTTGCAATTTAATGTGAATAAAAATCCACGATTGATTTTCATTGAGAAATAAACCATGAAACCATAGCTTGTTGCTTACTATTATGGCAATAGTTTCCAAAAGGATCCATAGCATTTCAAAGTAATTGTTTTAGGCTTTTTGGCCGTCAGTGAATTGTTGTCCATCTTTAGTAGACATGCCATGAAAAATATTTGTTAGCATAATAGACAGAATGAATTGAACTATTGAAAAATGCCTTAAAATGTGTGGTCTCTCATGGTGATGGAATGAAAATTGACAAATGCCATGATAAGAAAATGCCCATATTGTCATGGCATTCCATCATTGAGACCACATTTCTTTGAGGAATTTTTGTGTGAATAGTTCTTGTCACATGCTATATTGATAACATAAGGTTTTGTCCATGGCTTGTTGGAAGCACTGTTGGAAAAACTTTTAACAAGGGAGTGAGAATTGTTTGATAAAATTATTTGGTAACATGTATGAAAAATATGTGGTAGCATGAACGAAATAATTTGTTTGAAATGCCTCAGAAATGTGTGAGTCATGGAATGCATGACGATATGTCTAATTTGCTTGTCATGGAATTCCATCAACATGTTCCCAACGAACATTTCCCTAATAGTTCATTACTTCGTCTATGCTTATTGCTTACTATCTCTTGATAGATTTTCCAAGCATCAAAGCTCATTTGACCTTTTGCATTTTAAGAGCTTTAAAAGCTACCAATGAGGCAATGTTGTTTGATAAAATGATTTGATAGACATGTATTAAAAATGTGTTAGCATACACAAGGCAGTGAACTCTTTGAAAAAATGCCTCAAAGAAATGAGGTCTCATGGTGATAGAATGGCATGACAATCAAAAGAATTTGATTGTCATGGCGTCCATCTTTCTTGGTACAAAATTCCCCACTATCCCTATCACTGATACTCTCATATATGCTTTGTGGATTTTGGCATCCATAGCTTGTTTGAAAGCACTTATTTTAGGTTTTTAGCCATAGCAAGAAGGCAATGAACTATTTGACAAAATGCTTTGGTAGACATGTATGAAAAATGTGGTAGCATAGACAAGGCAGTGAACTGTTCGAAATTTTATTCTTTTCTCATAAATTTATGATTATTTGTAGTTCCAAGCTTCTGTACTTTCCCATACAGGGTTTCCTTGTTCTCTTTTTCATTGAATTTGGTGGTTGGGTGAGTTAACTTCAATTTGTTTCTGATTTGGTGGATTCTTGAAGATTTTTGTGCATTTTGTAGTCAAATTGTTGAAACGAGTCTGTAAAGACAAAGTTGAGGGTTTGTGAGTCTGCAAAAATGGATTTTCACCCATTCCATCTATTGTGACTTTTATGCTTGGAAAGGCTCTGTTGAATTTTTAAAAAATGAATTACTCATGTGGATATATTTTTTTTGCGTGATGGTTAAACTACATGTAGAGCAATTTTATCAAAGCAACACGAAAACAAGAACGCCTTGATGTCAATCATAGTTGTGTTGAAGTTGAGGTAATATAATAGTTGTTGTCGACAAAAAATTATAGTTTTTGCATTCTTTACTTGACTTATATTAACTTTACATGATGATTAAACCACATGTAGGGAAATTATATGAAAGCAGAACAAAAAGGAAAATACCCTGTCAATAGAGCTCCCGGCAAAGCTGCACAACTTCAGCACAATGTTGATAGTGATTATGTTGAATTTGAGAAGTATGTACATGATATTGATAGTACTAGTGGTGTTGAACTTGAGGTGAGTGCTATGAAACGTTACTTTTCCTTGATTTTGAAACCCTTCATGTATTAATTATTGTTATGATCCCAAATAGTGAACAAGCTTATAGAATAGTGAATAGACAACTAAAACATTGAATGTAACCCATAGAACAATCATTGTACCTACTTTGTCACTTTTCAGTGGGGATTGTTGGCACTTCAATACTTTATGATGCTTGACTGTGTTTTAGGGCATTGTAATTGACCTTTTCGACATCTTGAACTTAGTGTACTGCTTCTTTCATTGAATGATACCTGTTGTTCTTTCCTTCATGTGTCTACGGTTAACTCTTCATTATGGCTGTTGTTATTAAAAAAAAGTTTCTTTTGATATTATTTCCACTTTCTTTTAATGTATTCTTGTTTTTTAGTAATGATATTTGTTGCTCAATCCAGTAAACTTGTTGTTACAACCATAAAACTTGTTTCCCTTGTACTAAACTCACTACTACAGTCATGAAACTCACTACTATTACTACTACTTGTTCATTGGACATCATTCCTTACTTCTTTTTTCATACTCACACTATTTTCTAATAGTGAAAGGCTCTTTCTCTATTATTTATGTGACCTCTAGATCCAACCTTATTTGTTACTCCTTTATTGCTGCTATGAAAGCCACAAAGAAAGACTGCATTGTTTCCTCAATGACTACTCTTAATGGCTATCACATGTTGCCTTGATACATTTTGTTCTTTGTTCTTCTTTTATATGTCATCATTGATAGGGTTATGTTGACTGCATGGGGTTATGTTTCAGAGCTTTAATGCCACTATTTTTGTACATCCCAATGTATTTCACCTTCACCTTGTAGCAGTATTAGTAGTGCTCTCATATTGCATTCTTTGTTTTTGTGCATTAGCTACATTTTTTATGTGTAATAGTGTTGTCATAACCTTATGTGTATGGTATGTGTGCATGTGGTAATGTAGCGTTTTATATTTGTAGGTCTTTCATACGATTAACATGAAGCTAATATAGTAACATTGTAAACTTTCACCTATAGGTCTTTGGGTTTTATTAGAATTAGGTCCGATCATTGCAATTGGTTTAGAAATTTCCTTTGCAATTATTTTAACTTCGAAAGCCAATACAAACACTATTTAGTAAGTAATGATTTATTTATTATATAGAAAGTAGGGTAAAATCTATCTAATATAATGTGTTATTTTTTTTCTTTTTGTGTAGAAATATTGATAAATCTCAAGAAGGGGATAAAGTTAGGGTCATTTGGATGCGTTTGATGGTGTCGGAATTTAGAGTTGTTCCCTATCAGTACATATGTGGGTCAGCTTGAAGGGAATAGGGGATGCAAATGTAAAATTTTTAAAGGTCACAAGTAACATACCCATTGTTTATGAAGACAAAATAGATGGAGTTGTTCATTTGAAAGAGAAAGAGGGAACCTTCACACGGTGGCCACTAAAATATTTGCAAAAAATGACATAGTTGAACATGTTTATCATGTACTAATTGTTAATGTTGAACGGCGGCTCCTTCGTTTATATTTTGGTATGTGTTGTTAGGATCTTAATATCATGAATTATTTGAAACTCTTGAACAACTTTGACATTTTCATTATATTTACACTGTATATATATACTCTTAAACGTGTGATATCTTAAAGCTTTAGAGTATATATATATATATATATTTAAATTAAAATTTATTCAGTTACTTGGCTATCATGATGTTGAATCACTATTTTAGTTGGCATGTTGTGGCACGGTGGTATGTAATATTTTGTTGCTTTTATGTTTTTGTTCAATTTAATATTAATGTTGGTTTGCATTATTAAATTTATGGTATTTAATAAATTATTCATATCATGATGACTATATTTTCACAATTAATGGAGGTAGTAAATAAGAAAATGACTAAATTAATGACTAAATATACTTGAGCCCGATATATTCAAATTAATGACTAAATATATGACTAAATATATGACAAAATAAATCATGACTAAATAATTGAATAAATCAATATTCAAATAATGACCAAATCAATGAGCAAATCAATGACTAAATTAATGACTAAAATCAATGATTAAATAAATAGAGCTAAATAGTTTAGTCATAATAAATTTGAATGATATAAATGACTACAAATAAACTATTATCAGTCCAGCATTGACCAGTCATTTATATGCAATTTTGTGAAGTTTGTTGATATATATATTCATGTTGTAACTACTAATTAATATTCATGAGAAAGGATGAAGATGGAAAGTTAGATGATAAATGATGAGGGAACCAACTTTCATGCTTACATTTTTATATTTATTATCATTGGGCATCAAAATGTCGCAAGTGGACCACAAACACTATGGTATGACATAGACCAAGGTGTTCAAGGTGACCATTTGGGAGAGACAAGTAGTGAAAAGATAGCCAATAGACAAGGAATGCCCCAACTCATACTAATGACCCAATTATCCTAGTCTTTTTGCCAAGACAAACCACAAACAGTAAACAAAGAAAAGAGGCCATGATCCATCATCGTCCCTCTAAATCAATTGATAGGACATCCTCGAAGAGACTAGTAACATGACCCAAAATCAATCAAAAAGATAAGACAATTTCAAATGAATAAAGTGTTTGCCAGTGATAATGATGAGATTGTTTGATTGATCGATTAGGTTAACCAAGATGACCGAGTTGATTGATAGGTTGACAAGAATTGATTGATAAGTTGATAGAGGTGGACAAATTGATTTGATCAATAAGTTGACAAAGATTGTTTGACAAGTTGATAAAAGTTAACAAATTGATTTGATTGATTGTACCTAGTTTCAGGAAGGACAAGTCTTGATTAAGGCAAGATTAATTAACCATGTTGACAAGATTGATTGTGACAATGATTGATCATTTGTTTGAAAAATATTGATGAACATGACAAATCGATGTGATGATACCCAGCTACAGGAAGGACACATCTTGTTTTTGGGCAAGGGACGCATCTGATAAGGTTGATCAAGTGATCATTTTTGACAAGGCACCTAACTGTAGGAAAGACATATCCTGCTTAAGATGAATGACCAAATTGACAAATTCTAACCTCAGGAAGGACACATCCTGATATAAGACTGAATGAGACAAATGACCTTGTAACATTCATCCACTTAAAACACAAGTAAACTCAAGAATTTACAAGAAGGTAAATAAACTTAGTAAACATGAGAGAGATTTTTTTTTTTAAATCATTTGCATAAGCACATGAATAAAGTATAACTTTTCCAGATAAATTTCAAACTTGAATTCACATGTAACCATAACTAGAATCAAGATAAATCCTTACAATATTCATTTATATCACATAAGATACACTTAGCATAAAGAATAGTTTTACCTCATAAGTTTTGACTGTCGTAAGCCAAAACTTGGGGTTCATTGCATCTGGAATGTTGATCTCTATCTTCACAAGCCTCAGAGAGTCTACTGCTACAGAGGGAGAGCATCATTCGAGTGTTTTTCCTCCAACCACAAACTCAAGTGGTCCCCTGCACACTTCCTAACTGGAAGTGACCTGGCCCTTCTCAAAGAGTATAGATATAAGGAACTGTCTAGTTTCTCCATGCAGGAGTCCTAAGGATGTGTCCTGCAAAACTCAATCGACCGCCACAGCTCTAGATCGCTTGCTTGGAAGGAGATGACTGGCATGATCATTAGATTGGTCATGCCATTCAAGACCACCCTCGAATCGGAACTATCTATGGTTGCTTGCGCATTGGTACTCAGTCACAAACTGATGCAAAGTATAGAAAATCCATTTCTAGCCAATTTGACTGGAATCCACAATCGCCAATACGGATATTATTCATTCAAAGTACAAAATTTGGTATTTCAAACCTTTTAAAATTCCCTTATTGCATCCTTGCAATATGTAGGGTTTATGACGTCTTGTCATTTTACTCTCAAGATTCAATACCCAACATATTTGATGCGTTAAATCAAGTTTCAACATTATTGTAGAATCTCTTAAGGTATTATAAAGACTTCCTGCCTTGTTCTATGGTTTCGTAACCTTTCATTGTCAATAAATATACTATATATCGCCATATATATATACAATATATGGCATAGCATTACTATTTTCTTGTTCCAAGAATAAGCCTTGGCGTGGTGAAACTGAAAACATAGGCAATTCTTCTGATGTACCAAGACGGAAAAGCATTTTCTCATGATTCACATTTCATATAACGCATGGATCGCTGATATCCGATGAATCCTCGATGATATATGTATATCAGCAATGATTAATGGATTACTTCTCGCCAGTTGAAATGAATTTGACTGTCCAATCCTTCAACCTTGGTAGGTTAGTTAAGTAAGAGATAATGAGTGCTTCCGGCTTTGCATGTCTGCTCCGGACATGCACATTCAAATAGGATGAGGTACTCTGGCTTCCATATGAATTATCATCATACCATAGGTATGTCATATACAGAATAACAATCTAATTTCTACAAAAGACATGTAGGTTGAGTTTCGGTCTTCCAACATCCCCTTCTCGAAGTTGGTTACGACATTGATACCAAGTATTGGAATAACAAAATTCCTTTGTACACATAGTTCTAAAATAAGTTCAATAAAGGCTACAAGATCAACATCATTACATTTTCAAGATCTCTCTTTCTCTTGAGAACCATTACATAAGCAACCAATGCTATCAAAGGCTATCTGGGGTTTCACATTCGTGGGTATCCTATTTCCTTAACATGTAATACAAATATTGACAAGAGGAATTCTATTTCCTACAAAGAAATGTTTTCTATGTTACAATCTCCTTACTTCAATATCATGATGATATTATCTCACCAAAAAGTCCCTTGAGAGGACTAGCAAGATTTCATCTATGGAGCTATCCTAGTCTTTAACATCGACCAAAGGATCTATTTCCATTTTCCTTAGTTTCCCATTACTATCTTAAATCCAAATTCATTAATAAGTGACAATACAACATAGGTATAGTGCACTCTAGTTTTCTCCAAACCACTTAGGTACTATGCAAACATTCATTACTCGAGGAATATAAATACGCTATAAAATAACCATTCTTTGACTAACGTCAATTGAATAATCCTAAAAGTTTTATTCACATATCAATACTTACAATCCTATAAATAATCCAATGTTCACTATCTTTCATCGTAAATGAAGTATGAACTCATACCACTGGGGTTTCCTCGATACCTTGAATATTCTAAAACATAGTCGTTAAAATCCTTAAGTGTTATGATATCTCCGACCTATGATATTCCAAAAGAGGTCAATATCTCTCTATTGCTCTATATGAAGGAGTTTCTAGCACAAGTTTGATAACGTTTTCAAACCTTATTCTCGTGTTTGGAAAAACATAACTATTTTAATATCCCTGCTATTGCATAGACACTCCACTGAGATATTCATCTCTGGTTACTATTAATCACACTGGATATAATCTGATCAACTACCTAATGAATTTAAATAGTAATGACGAACAAACTTTGAGCTCAACCTATATACAAAAGAACTCTCAACTTTTCATTTATTTCAAGACTTACGCTAGTCTTTGAGACATCATTACCCACAAGAATTCTATTTCCAAAGTGAAGCTTATGCTACCAGAAGTTATGATGAAACTTACAAGGTAGGAAGATCTGACTCATACCTGAGCGATCCTACCAATTATACCAAAATGTTATACCTTGCTTCCCTCTAGTATGATTACCTCCCTATGATACGACACAACAAAAAGTGTCTTCCCCACTAAGCTCGAGCTTCCTCCTTCTCTAGCATCCATCCTTCCTGCGCTAATAAAATGGGAGCTCCAAGAAAATGTGTTATCCTCATTCCCTTATCGGCTAATGAGTAGATATAGAATGTAGTATTCTGAAAGGAGTTCGTCGATGCCGATAGTTTCTGTTGAAGTACTTCTTCCTTTCCCTTGACGTCATCTTCCACAATGCAAGATGTACTCCCTTGCCCTATCGGCCCATGAGAAAAATAATATGACTTACTCAACACTCTAAAGTGGCCATCTTTTCTTCTCTCCCCATAAACACTCCTCTTTATGTAGACCAAAGGCACAATACATAGTGCAAGGAGAATTCCCTTACGTCCCCAAAGAGGTGGGGAATATACGAGGTCCCTCCTCAAAGAAAGGTCATCCCACTTCAAAACGGTTTCCATCTCCCCCCACGTCGGCTCACAAGAAAATCCATTATCAAAAGTTGGTTACTTGAAGGTAGTAACTTCCCACACCTCAAATTCTCCCCTCGGAAATTCATAGTTACCACGTTAATACCTAGGCAAGAAATAGTTAAATGAAATTTGGTTATTTCCTTATCTTACATGGAGAAGACCTAGATTATGAATGTGGAACTTTGAATCACCTATGGATTAGAGCCTATGCCACTTTGTGGCAAGAAATATGTGGCCAAATGGCTTAAGGTTGGCACAAGAACATTTAAGAGTTGGACTCTATATTGCAGCTTACATTGGGTTGATCATTTTTCCTTCCCATGGCTTAACAACCAAACAATAACATACAAATGTAGCATAATTAAAGAGGATGGTACAAGGAATATCAATGTCACATAGAGGTGCCAATAATATAAGTTGGCAGTTATTAATTCTTGCTATATGCATATGGGCATTATTTCCATATTACCAAGAACATTAATATAACCATTTCTAGATATCACTCATCATGCTTCCATTAGCATGCAAACATTTATATATTAATGACATTTAATATCATTATCATTATATATATATCAAATATATAAATTTGTATGAGTAAATATACTATTCTATTTCAGTTTATTATACACATATTTATATACACAAATGGACATATATATATATCCAAATGTCGATGTGTACTCATCGTATACATTGTGAATATATATATATATATTTATATCCACAT
>VDFB02356089.1:108254-290075 GCA_007258455.2 Sequoia sempervirens
CTACATCCATACAATATACATGCACTAATACATATAGGCATACATACATACAAGGATATATACATACATTAACATTAACGAAGACATAACATTAATGAAGACATAACACGAGCGCGTTATGTCTTGCTTGGCATGTATCACAGATAAGCAAAATGTCAAAACTAGGAAATAATGTGAGTGCGTTATATTTTGCTTTGGGAATCCCTGAGCCTTAGCATTGGTAGTTGCCTTGGAATACCAACCCAAAGGCTTGGAGGGCATTTCTCAATGACGAGAAGGCGATGTTTTGCAAATTCTACAATCTTTTCACATAATCGAGTTCGTGCTCACCATCAGGATTGCATCTGGTTCAATATCGACAAAAGCAAACACATGGGTAATGTTAGGTTCTCTCTTAGCTATCCAACAATGTAATTTTTTTCACTTTTTAACAATGTTAAGCCTTTCATCCATAATTTCTTTTATTTGTATGTCTCTTTTTCGCCAAAAAGCATTGTTTGGTTTTTTTTCGTTATAAATTAAGCTTGTTCATCAAATTTTAAATAAATTACATTTTTAGAAACTAAAAGACTCTATTCTACAATTTTTTTAAAAAAAAAAAATTAAAAAAAAATCAATTACCTTCAAAAATTTTTAGGGGGAGCACGGCCAAAATTCTGCTTTTCAGGAAGTGCCCACTTAGAAAATTAGTAAAAAATCAAATATGCATTAAAAAATTATCAGAAAAATCGTGCATCAACTAGATACTATTAACTAACTTTTGGCTTTAGCGATTTTAAAAATACTACAAAAAATTTTACCGTGCTCAGGTCGTACAAGAGTTGCTATGTTATTTTTTCTAACAAAAATAGCACCAATTTGTGTACGTCCCTCTTTTGAACCCGTTAATCTCAACCATTTTCAAAATAAATTAGTATTTTAGAAAGTAGACTCATAGCACTTCGATCCTTGTTTCTTTTCCATCTCAAAATTTTGAGTGTAACTATCCTCAATTTCATGTCCAAGGTCAGTATTTCCTAATTTCTGAAAAAAAGTGGCCACTTAAGCCCCCTTTTTGGGAACCATCTTGGTGCACTTACCCTGCTTT
This sequence comes from Sequoia sempervirens, assembly GCA_007258455.2. Taxonomy (NCBI): domain Eukaryota; kingdom Viridiplantae; phylum Streptophyta; class Pinopsida; order Cupressales; family Cupressaceae; genus Sequoia; species Sequoia sempervirens. The sequence goes on from VDFB02356089.1 coordinate 109,342, forward strand.
ACATGAAATGTTATCATTAATGGATGGATTCTTAAGATAAAATCATATTAGAATTTCCACTGAAGATAAACCAAGAACAACTTTCACATGCGCTTGGGGAACTTTATGTTGGAATGTCATGCCATTTTGACTAAAAAATGCCAGAGCCACCTATCAGAGAGCCATGACTACAATTTTTCATGACTATATGCATGTCCTTATGGAATATTATGTTTGATAACCTTCTCTCCAAATCTTTAGAACAAGGTGTAACTTAGCAGTCTTGGATAAGATTTTCACCCGACTGGAAAAATATCAACTCAGGCTAAATCCAAAGAAATGTGTTTTTGGGGTCCAATTAAGAAAACTCTTAGGATACACAATCTCTCATAGATGAATAGAAGTTGATCCCACCAAAGTAAAAGAAACCTTAGAAATGTCACCACCAACCAATATCAGTAAGTTAAGAACATTACAAGGAAGGTTACAATCAATCTACAGGTTCATTTCCTAGTTAGCAGACATGACCCATCCATTCCAACATTTTTTAAGGAAAGGTGTGCCCTTCAATTGGACTGACAAGTGTCAAGAATCATTTGACCAAATCACGAAGTATCTATTGACTCCACTAGTCCTTATGCCACCAATTGATGAAAGACATCTAATACTATATGTGACAGCCACTACATCAGTACTAGGGGCACCTTTAGCACAAAATGATAACGATGGAAAGGAAAGGGAAATATAATATATTAGTCGCACTTTAGTTGGGTATGAGCTAAACTATAGTCCTATTGAGTAAGCATGTCTAGCAGTGGTATTCACAACACAAAAATTGAGACATTACATGCTAAATCACAAAACCAAGTTGATTTCCAAAATTGATCCTTTAAAATACCTACTCAGCAAAGCAACATTGACAGGCAGGTTAGATAAATGGGTTATGATCTTGAGTGAATATGACATTGAATATGTTGACCGCAAAGCAATAAAGGGACAAGTAATAGCTAACCAACTCACAAATGCACCATTAAAAGCATACCATCCTTTGGTATCTGAATTCCTAGATGAATGAATCCTTGTCATAGACACACCAACAACATGGAAGCTATATTTTGATGGATCTTATACAATTCATGGACCACGATCCGGTATTATATTTGTCATACCTCAAGGAGACTCCATTCCTAAGTCATTTCATATAGCATTTCCATGCACAAACAACATGGCTGAATATGAAGCATTACTGACAGGAATTCGAATGGCTATAAATTAGAAAACAAAAGATCTTCAAGTCTACAATGACTCCCAACTAGTGATTAAGCAAGTTAATGATGACTATGACACCAAGGATGAGAAATTGATGCCCTACAAGCACATGGTCGATAGTTTCATATTATACTTTGATAGTATCTCCTTTGAGAAAATCCCAAGAATCCAAAACAAAGCGGCTAATGCAATGGCTACCATCGGATCTCTCTTGGACATCCCTAATAATGTGGCACAACTTGGTTGAACAACTATTGATCCCTACATTCAATGTCCCTGAAACTAAACTTGTGTGTGAACTAGTTGTTCTTGAATCTCCTTGGTACAAAGACATCTATGCCTACTTGCATGACCAAATTATCCCCCCTGAATTTTTCCTTAACCAATGCAAAACCTTTATCCGACAAGCGTCCAAATATGCCATCATCCGAGACACCCTTTATCGTTGTAGCTTAGATAGTACCCTTATTTGGTGTCTCGACTCAAATGAAGCACAAACAACCTTACAAGAGGTACAATAGGGTATATGTGGAGCTCACTCTGCTGGTCCAACCTTAGCTAGAAAGCTCATGAGAATGGGATATTATTGCCCTACAATGGAATGAGATGCTTATCACTTCATGAAGAGATGTCACCAGTGTCAGATTCATGGAGATCTTATACATGCACCAACTCAGGAACTTTAGCCACTCACTTCGTCTTGGAATTTTTCTCAATGGGGACTCGACCTCATAGGAAAGATCCATCCCACTTCTTCTAATGGACATAAGTTTATCCTTGTTGGTATTGAGTATTTGACAAAATGGATTGAATCCATCCCATTGACTTACATTACTAGAAAATAGATAGCCAAATTCAACCTAAATTATATCATTTTCCACTATGGTATTCCATATTCCATCATCGCGGCTAATGGTCACTCTTTTAAAAACTAGGATTTACATGAGATTTGTGACAAATTCCATATCCAACATCATTTTTCCACTCCATATTACCCCCAAGGTAATGGCCAAGTTGAGGAATCTAATAAGACCATCCTAAAAATCCTAAAGAAGATTGTCAATGAAGTTGGCCATGGCTGGCACCTACAACTCAATCCTGCTTTATGGGCCTACCATACTATTTTTTGCACTCCGACTAGAGCCACTCCATATTCCCATGTCTATGGTTCTAAAGAAATACTTCCCATAGAGGTTGAGTTAACCTCTTTGCGAGTCTCCATGCAAGGCTTGATTGATCAAGAGGAATATCATGTATCACGTCTACATGAGCTAGAATTACTAGATGAAAAGAGACATAATGCCTTGAAACATCTACAAGCATACCAAAATCACCTCCAATGCTGCTATAACAAAAAGGTCAAACCCAAAATATTTAACATTGGAGATTTAGTCCTGAAAGAAAATCCAAAAAATCAAGCAGAACGAGAAAAATTGAGAAAGTTTGAACCTAATTGGTTGGGTCCTTATATCATTATAACATCATATGGATCATGTGCTTATCAAATTTCTACTCATGAAGGAGAGCCATTATATAAACCTATCAATAACTTGCACCTCCACAAATATTACACTTGATTCTCAGAGTATCCCCTTAAAAAGTCAAAAATATAAAAAAATAAAAAAAATGGTCAACCTGATGAAAACCTAATAAGCAAGCATCTTGGTGATACCAAAAAAATCAAAATAATGAAAAAAAAGGAGAGAGAAATAATTCGTTCAAAATTGAAAACCACTTTGGTGGCGCTTTGGATAAGTACTACGGTGAAAACCTCACAAATAGGTGCCATGTGTAGTCAGTTCTTGCTCCTTCGTCTATTGTCACTCCATCTAATTTCTCCCTTTCACTTATCCATTTTCACATGTGAGTCACCCATAATAAATTTTGTCATCCTTCCATGGCTTGGAAACCACCGACATTTGGGTATCTCGATCATCCTTTGCATTCACCACTATCCCTTTGAAAACATCAAAAACCCAAAAGAATCAGAAAACTTCAAAAATCCAAAAAAAAATCATAAAACCATCAAAATCCAAAAAAATCATAAAACATCAAAATTCAAAAAAAAATAGAAAACATCAAAATGCAAAAAAAAATCAGAAAACATCAAAATCCAAAAACAACAGAAAACTTAAAAAACTCCAAAAATAGAGTATGAGTCTGAGTCTAAGTTAGTGTTAGAGTGGTCAAACTATGTTGCCTCTATGCATTTGCTACATAGGCAAGGCTCATCTTAAATGGGCCCCTGAGGCATTAGGTCAGTCCTTTTAGGTTGTCCAAATAAAATCATGACTTCATTTTTTTTCAAATAAGGAAAAGTCAAGTCGTGTCAAACTATGAGGTATTTGTGCACTGCTACGTATGAAAGGCCATCTATTGATGAGCCCCCAAGGCCCCTAGGTCAAGTCCCTTAGGGTTTTTCAAGTCTGGTCAAGTCCTTGGTTTGAAAAAAATCATCATTCAATCCAAATCACAAAACAACAAACAAACATAACTAGCAAAATCTTTCATCAATCAATCAAATTGCTCATTCAATTAGAATAGGATATTAGGTCTGTTGCACCCCTAACTTTAACTATGTTTTACTTTTTACTTTTCAAGTAATTAGTAGATGATTACGCATGATACAATGATTTGATGTTTAGGAAAATGTATGGAAAAATCAATGTTTTCATAAGTTATGTTTATTTGACAAAAATTGAAATGTGTTTAAAAATTGTCAAGAGGTGATGATTTCATGAGGATTATGAAATGATTAATGATACACTCATCTTGTGTTGTTGATGGAAATTTGCATTCAGGAAATAGGTTTCACCCTTAGAGAAAGGGAGGGAGAGCATCATCAGAGAGAAGGGTATAGATACAAGGAGCAAACCTAATACCTCCAGAGAAAGGAAGGGGAATATCACCTCGAAGATGGGTAAGTTAAGAGTCCCTAGCAATTCCATCTAAGATTTGTTTAGGTCAAGTGGTTGACCTCGTTTAACCATGCATGTCTAGGATTGTTAGTGGCATCACAAAGGTAAATAGACCGTGAGGTCATTAAGTCTTGTTCTCATTTTAAATGGTTTAGAAATAAATGGGTAACCATTTACTTATATAATGCATAAGGATACATATATAAAAGCTCATGTGGATATAAATATATATATATATATTCACAATGTATACGATGAGTACACATCGACATTTGGATATATATATATATGTCCATTTGTGTATATAAATATGTGTATAATAAACTGAAATAGAATAGTATATTTACTCATACAAATTTATATATTTGATATATATATAATGATAATGATATTAAATGTCATTAATATATAAATGTTTGCATGCTAATGGAAGCATGATGAGTGATATCTAGAAATGGTTATATTAATGTTCTTGGTAATATGGAAATAATGCCCATATGCATATAGCAAGAATTAATAACTGCCAACTTATATTATTGGCACCTCTATGTGACATTGATATTCCTTGTACCATCCTCTTTAATTATGCTACATTTGTATGTTATTGTTTGGTTGTTAAGCCATGGGAAGGAAAAATGATCAACCCAATGTAAGCTGCAATATAGAGTCCAACTCTTAAATGTTCTTGTGCCAACCTTAAGCCATTTGGCCACATATTTCTTGCCACAAAGTGGCATAGGCTCTAATCCATAGGTGATTCAAAGTTCCACATTCATAATCTAGGTCTTCTCCATGTAAGATAAGGAAATAACCAAATTTCATTTAACTATTTCTTGCCTAGGTATTAACGTGGTAACTATGAATTTCCGAGGGGAGAATTTGAGGTGTGGGAAGTTACTACCTTCAAGTAACCAACTTTTGATAATGGATTTTCTTGTGAGCCGACGTGGGGGGAGATGGAAACCGTTTTGAAGTGGGATGACCTTTCTTTGAGGAGGGACCTCGTATATTCCCCACCTCTTTGGGGACGTAAGGGAATTCTCCTTGCACTATGTATTGTGCCTTTGGTCTACATAAAGAGGAGTGTTTATGGGGAGAGAAGAAAAGATGGCCACTTTAGAGTGTTGAGTAAGTCATATTATTTTTCTCATGGGCCGATAGGGCAAGGGAGTACATCTTGCATTGTGGAAGATGACGTCAAGGGAAAGGAAGAAGTACTTCAACAGAAACTATCGGCATCGACGAACTCCTTTCAGAATACTACATTCTATATCTACTCATTAGCCGATAAGGGAATGAGGATAACACATTTTCTTGGAGCTCCCATTTTATTAGCGCAGGAAGGATGGATGCTAGAGAAGGAGGAAGCTCGAGCTTAGTGGGGAAGACACTTTTTGTTGTGTCGTATCATAGGGAGGTAATCATACTAGAGGGAAGCAAGGTATAACATTTTGGTATAATTGGTAGGATCGCTCAGGTATGAGTCAGATCTTCCTACCTTGTAAGTTTCATCATAACTTCTGGTAGCATAAGCTTCACTTTGGAAATAGAATTCTTGTGGGTAATGATGTCTCAAAGACTAGCGTAAGTCTTGAAATAAATGAAAAGTTGAGAGTTCTTTTGTATATAGGTTGAGCTCAAAGTTTGTTCGTCATTACTATTTAAATTCATTAGGTAGTTGATCAGATTATATCCAGTGTGATTAATAGTAACCAGAGATGAATATCTCAGTGGAGTGTCTATGCAATAGCAGGGATATTAAAATAGTTATGTTTTTCCAAACACGAGAATAAGGTTTGAAAACGTTATCAAACTTGTGCTAGAAACTCCTTCATATAGAGCAATAGAGAGATATTGACCTCTTTTGGAATATCATAGGTCGGAGATATCATAACACTTAAGGATTTTAACGACTATGTTTTAGAATATTCAAGGTATCGAGGAAACCCCAGTGGTATGAGTTCATACTTCATTTACGATGAAAGATAGTGAACATTGGATTATTTATAGGATTGTAAGTATTGATATGTGAATAAAACTTTTAGGATTATTCAATTGACGTTAGTCAAAGAATGGTTATTTTATAGCGTATTTATATTCCTCGAGTAATGAATGTTTGCATAGTACCTAAGTGGTTTGGAGAAAACTAGAGTGCACTATACCTATGTTGTATTGTCACTTATTAATGAATTTGGATTTAAGATAGTAATGGGAAACTAAGGAAAATGGAAATAGATCCTTTGGTCGATGTTAAAGACTAGGATAGCTCCATAGATGAAATCTTGCTAGTCCTCTCAAGGGACTTTTTGGTGAGATAATATCATCATGATATTGAAGTAAGGAGATTGTAACATAGAAAACATTTCTTTGTAGGAAATAGAATTCCTCTTGTCAATATTTGTATTACATGTTAAGGAAATAGGATACCCACGAATGTGAAACCCCAGATAGCCTTTGATAGCATTGGTTGCTTATGTAATGGTTCTCAAGAGAAAGAGAGATCTTGAAAATGTAATGATGTTGATCTTGTAGCCTTTATTGAACTTATTTTAGAACTATGTGTACAAAGGAATTTTGTTATTCCAATACTTGGTATCAATGTCATAACCAACTTCGAGAAGGGGATGTTGGGAGACCGAAACTCAACCTACATGTCTTTTGTACTTGAGATTGTTGTTCTCAGTATATGTGACATACTTATATAAAGGATGATAATCATATGAGTTTATACCCTATCCTTATTTGAATGTGAATAAACTTGAGTAGACAAGGAAGTTGGAAGCAATTTATTATCTCTTATGAATCTAACCTATCAAGGTTGAAGGATTGAACTTAGTCAAAGTACTAACTATGAGAAGTAACGACACTCATTAAGATATATATATATATATATCAATGAGGAGATTCATCGGATATCATGCTTATTCATGTTATATGAAATGTGAATTTGAGAAATGCTAAGTCGTCTTGGTAAGACTAGAAGTAATTGCTCTTATGTTTTGCTTCACTAATGCTATTATCTTTGGAGAACAAGGAAATAGGTAACGCTTATGTGAGATATGACATTGTATATATATATATTTATATGTATATTTATTGACAATGAAAGGTTAGGAAACCATAGAACAAGGCAGGAAGTCTTTATAATACCTTAAGATATTCTACAATAATGTCAAAACTTGATTTAACGCATCAAATATGTTGGGTATTGAATCTTGAGAGTTAAATGACAAGACGTCATAAACCCTACATATTGCAAGGATGCAATAAGGGAATTTTAAAAGGTTTGAAATACTTAAATTTTTACCTTGAATGAATATCCTAGATTAAGGATTAGATCTAAGTAAAATTGGCTAGAATGGATTTTCTATATAGACTAGTTTGTGACTAGAGTACCAAATAAAGTAAGTAAACTATAGGATGAGATAGTTCCAAGATGATTCAGAGGTGTGTGTCTAGATGGCATGACCAATCAGAATGATCATGCTTAGCTAGAAGGGATCTAGAGTTGTATGGTCGATTGAGTTTTGTAGGACACATCCCTAGGACTCGGATGGAGAAACTAGACAGTTCCTTATATCTATACTCTTCGAGAAGGGCCAGGTCACTTCCAGTTAGGAAGTGTGCAAGGGACCACTTGAGTTTGTGGTTGGAGGAAAAACACTCGGATGATGCTCTCCCTATGTAGCAGTAGACTCTCTAAGGCTTGTGAAGATAGAGATCAACATTCCATATGCAATGATCCCCAAGTTTTGGCTTACGACAGTCAAAACTTATGAAGTAAAAATATTCTTTATGCTAAGTGTATCTTATGTGATATAAATGAATATTGTAAGGATTTATCTTGATTCTAGTTATGGCTACATGTGAATTCAAGTTTGAAATTTATCTGGAAAAGTTATACTTTATTCATGTGCTTATGCAAATGATTTTAAAAAAAAATCTCTCTCATGTTTACTAAGTTTATTTACCTTCTTGTAAATTATTGAGTTTACTTGTGTTTTAAGTGGATGAATGTTACAAGGTCATTTGTCTCATTCAGTCTTATATCAGGATGTGTCCTTCCTGAGGTTAGAATTTGTCAATTTGGTCATTCACCTTAAGCAGGATATGTCTTTCCTATAGTTAGGTGCCTTGTCAAAAATTATCACTTGATCAACCTTATCAAATGCATCCCTTGCCCAAAAACAAGATGTGTCCTTCTTGTAGCTGGGTATCATCACATCGATTTGTCATGTTCATCAATATTTTTCAAACAAATGATCAATCATTGTCACAATCAATCTTGTCAACATGGTTAATCAATCTTTCCTTAATCAAGACTTGTCCTTCCTGAAACTAGGTACAATCAATCAAATCAATTTGTTAACTTTTATCAACTTGTCAAACAATCTTTGTCAACTTATCGATCAAATCAATTTGTCCACCTCTATCAACTTATCAATCAATTCTTGTCAACCTATCAATCAACTCAGTCATCTTGGTTAACCTAATCGATCAATCAAACAATCTCATCATTATCACTGGCAAACACTTTATTCATTTGAAATTGTCTTATCTTTTTTATTGATTTTGGGTCATGTTACTAGTCTCCTCGAGGATGTCCTATCAATGGATTTAGAGGGACGATGATGGATCATGGCCTCTTTTCTTTGTTTACTATTTGTGGTTTGTCTTGTCAAAAAGACTAGGATAATTGGGTCACTAGTATGAGTCGGGGCATTCCTTGTCTATTGGCTGTCTTTTCACTACTTGTGTCTCCCAAATGGTCACCTTGAACACCTTGGTCTATGTCATACCATAGTGTTTGTGGTCCACTTGCGACATTTTGATGCCCAATGATAATAAATATAAAAATGTAAGCATGAAAGTTGGTTCCCTCATCATTTATCATCTAACTTTCCATCTTCATCCTCCTTTCTCTTTCGTGCTAACACACTAGTACACAAACAACAATATATGACTAAATAAACTACTAAAAATTGCATATAAATGACTAACTTTAGTCACGTGACTATTAATGGTTTATTTGTAGTCATTTATAACACCACTAAATTTATGACTAAACTATTTTAGTCATTTATTTAGTCATTGATTTTTAGTCATTAATTTAGTCATTGATTTGCTCATTGATTTGGTCATTGATTTAGTCATTGATTTAGTCATTGATTTATTCATTTATTTAGTCATGGTGGTGATTTATTTAGTCATATATTTAGTCATTAATTTAGTCATATATTTGGTCATATATTTAGTCATTAATTTAGTCATTTTTATTTACTAATTTCTATTAATTGGTAGTAAATATAGTCATGAAATGAATAATTTATTAAATACCATAAATTTAATAATGCAAAACTAACATAATATTAAACTTGAACAAAAACATAAAAGCAAATAAAAATATTACATATACGAACAAGCTACAACATGCTAGAATTAAAATATTGATTCAACATCATGATAAATAAAGGTAATCTGCAATAAAATTTTTAATGCAAATATATATATATATATCAAGTTACAAGATATCAAAGCTATCTAAGAGTATATATGTAAATATAATGAAAAATGTCAAAGTTGTCTAAGAGTTTCCAACTCTTTCAAATACACCATGATAATTAAGATCCCTAAACAACACATTCAAAATACTGCATAAAACAGTGAGCCAAGATGTCTAACATTAACTAGTACATGATAAACATGTTCAACTATGTCATTTTTTGCAAATATTTTAGTGGCCACCGTGTGAAGGTTCCCTCTTTCTCTTTCAAATGAACAACTCTATCTATTTTGTCTTCATAATTAAGAGGTATGTTACTTGTGACCTTTAAAATGTTTACATTTGTATCTCCTATTCCTTTCAAGTTGACTCCATATACAATAGATAGGGAGTGAATCTGCCCAATTCCCATAACATCACCATCAAACGGATCCAACACCCTAACTTTATCCCCTTCTTTGAGTTTATCAATACATTTCTACAAAAAGAAAAAAATAACACATTATATTAGATAGGTAATGATTACCCTTGTTTTCATAATAAAATAACCATTACTTACTTAAATAGTACTTGCATGTTTGTGTTAAAATAATTACAAAAGGAAAATTTCAAAACTAATTGCAATGATCAATCTAATTTACTAAAAAACCAACAATCATAGTAGTGCTTACAATGTTACTATTAGCTTCATGTTAATCAGATATAAAGACCAAAAATATAAACACTACATTACCATGCCACATACCAGACACATAAGGTTATGACAACACTATTACACATAAAAAATGTAGCTAATGCACAAAAACAAAGAATGCAATATGAGAGCACTACTAATACTGCTACAAGGTGAAGGTGAAATACATTGGGATGTACAAAAATAGTGGCATTAAAGCTCTGAAACATAACCCCATGCAGTCAACATAACCCTATCAATGATGACATATAAAAGAAGAACAAAGAACAAAATGTATCAAGGCAACATGTGATAGCCATTAAGAGTAGTCATTGAGGAAACAATGCAGTCTTTCTTTGTGGCTTTCATAGCAGCAATAAAGGAGTAACAAATAAGGTTGGATCTAGAGGTCACATAAATAATAGAGAAAGAGCCTTTCACTATTAGAAAATAGTGTGAGTATGAAAAAAGAAGTAAGGAATGATGTCCAATGAACAAGTAGTAGTAATAGTAGTGAGTTTCATGACTGTAGTAGTGAGTTTAGTACAAGGGAAACAAGTTTTATGGTTGTAACAACAAGTTTACTGGATTGAGCAACAAATATCATTACTAAAAAACAAGAATACATTAAAAGAAAGTGGAAATAATATCAAAAGAAACTTTTTTTTAATAACAACAGCCATAATGAAGAGTTAACCGTAGACACATGAAGGAAAGAACAACAGGTATCATTCAATGAAAGAAGCAGTACACTAAGTTCAAGATGTCGAAAAGGTCAATTACAATGCCCTAAAACACAGTCAAGCATCATAAAGTATTGAAGTGCCAACAATCCCCACTGAAAAGTGACAAAGTAGGTACAATGATTGTTCTATGGGTTACATTCAATGTTTTAGTTGTCTATTCACTATTCTATAAGCTTGTTCACTATTTGGGATCATAACAATAATTAATACATGAAGGGTTTCAAAATCAAGGAAAAGTAACGTTTCATAGCACTCACCTCAAGTTCAACACCACTAGTACTATCAATATCATGTACATACTTCTCAAATTCAACATAATCACTATCAACATTGTGCTGAAGTTGTGCAGCTTTGCCGGGAGCTCTATTGACAGGGTATTTTCCTTTTTGTTCTGCTTTCATATAATTTCCCTACATGTGGTTTAATCATCATGTAAAGTTAATATAAGTCAAGTAAAGAATGCAAAAACTATAATTTTTTGTCGACAACAACTATTATATTACCTCAACTTCAACACAACTATGATTGACATCAAGGCGTTCTTGTTTTCGTGTTGCTTTGATAAAATTGCTCTACATGTAGTTTAACCATCACGCAAAAAAAATATATCCACATGAGTAATTCATTTTTTAAAAATTCAACAGAGCCTTTCCAAGCATAAAAGTCACAATAGATGGAATGGGTGAAAATCCATTTTTGCAGACTCACAAACCCTCAACTTTGTCTTTACAGACTCGTTTCAACAATTTGACTACAAAATGCACAAAAATCTTCAAGAATCCACCAAATCAGAAACAAATTGAAGTTAACTCACCCAACCACCAAATTCAATGAAAAAGAGAACAAGGAAACCCTGTATGGGAAAGTACAGAAGCTTGGAACTACAAATAATCATAAATTTATGAGAAAAGAATAAAATTTCGAACAGTTCACTGCCTTGTCTATGCTACCACATTTTTCATACATGTCTACCAAAGCATTTTGTCAAATAGTTCATTGCCTTCTTGCTATGGCTAAAAACCTAAAATAAGTGCTTTCAAACAAGCTATGGATGCTTGGAAAAAATCTATGAAAAGCATAATAGTAAGCAATAGCATAGACAAAGTGGTGAACTCTTTGAAAAAATGCCTCAAAGAAATGAGGTCTCATGGTGAATGAATGCCATGACAATCAAAAGAAATTTTGATTGTCATGGCATTCCATCACCATGAGACCTCATTTCTTTGAGGCATTTTTCTAAAGAGTTCACTGCCTTGTCTATGCTAACACATTTTTCATACATGTCTATCAAAGCATTTTATCAAACAGCTTCATTGCCTTGTTGCTATAGCTAAAATCCTAAAACAGGTGCTATCAAATGAGCTATGGATGCTTGGAAAAAATCTATCAAAGCATTATAGTAAGCAATAGCATAGACAAGGCAATGAACTATTTTAAAAAAATGCCTCAAAGAAATGTGGTCTCATGTTGATGGAATTCCATGACAAATTGGTATGGATTGTCATGGCATTCCATCACCATGAGACCACATTTCTTTGAGGTTTTTTCAAACATTTCCCTTGTCTATGCTACCACATTTTTCATACATGTTTACCAAATAATTTTATCAAACACCATTTCCTTGTTGCTATAGCTAAAGCCTAAAACAGGTGCTTCCAAACAAGCTATGGATGCTTGAAAAAATCTATAAAGCATAATATTTATATAGACATAGGCAATGAACTATTCACAAAATTCCTCAAAGAAATGTGGTCTCAATGGTGATGGAATGCCATGACAATATGTAGCAATTCTTCTTTGTCATGGCATTTGTCATTTCATTCCATCACCATGAGACCACATTTCAAGCATTTTTCAAACAGTTCAACGCTTTGTCTATGCTACCACATTTTTCATACATGTCTACCAAAGCATTTTATCAAACACCACTACCTTATACTATGGCTAAAAGCCTAAAAAATTACTTTTGAAGCTTATGATCCTTGAAAAATCTATTAAAGCATAATAGTAAGCAACAAGCTATGGTTTCATGGTTTATTTTCAAATGAAAATCAACGTGATTTTATTCACATTAAATTGAAGGTTATAAATGCATTTTTTTTGGAAATTTTTGCTATTTGAAATGGGAAAAAATTGTTGACCAAAAGGTTAAAGAGTTTTTCAAAAAATTAGGGAAAAAATCATCCAGCCTATAGATTTTTTAAAAATCAGGATTAATTAGGATTTTTTGCAGATTTCTACTTCTATGGCCCACATTGTGAGATTGTCACACCCATAAATGATTTTGAGACTCCATAATCTTTCCCCGCTCCTAAATAAAAAAATAGCACTATTGGCCTAACAATGCCTCATCGATAGAACTCCCATCATAGCCTCACCGATGGCCTAATGAAAGCAATTAATAACCTAGTATCGGTGGAACAATACCCTATTGGGCTGACTCCTAAGGCATCCTCCGTAATAGACCGGTAGAGTCAACAAAAGAAAGCACATCATTGTAACACATGAACATTGGCGAAATGAATGTTTGCATTCCCCTAATGGCCTGATATAACCATGGACTATCAGGAATTAATATATATTAGGGGAATTAGTCTTGTTTACCTTGTTCGTGGGCCAAAGGTGTATTAAGGGATTGGCACCCCCTTATGGTTTAAAAACTTGCACTTCTGAGACCTAATAGATCATTCATCAATCTCATAGTTATCTTTTCATAAAACTCACAATCACAACATTTAGGACAGTCACAATGGATTTCAATGAAACAAAAGGAAAATTTTCATAGATTCACTGTTTGATATATGATCGTAATACTTTGCTTGGAGATCACGAGAGTAATTTTATAAAGGCATGGTGTGGAAAAAATTTATGAAATTTGTAGGCATCTTTAGAATACAATATAAAGATAATATAGTTGAGAATTAAAATATTGAGGGATAGCCTCTTACCTGATCTGAACCCATGGAATTATGGTCATTCCATGTAGAAACTATAGGCTTAACAGAGGCAACCAACTACGAAACTTTCTCAGTGAGACAGTTTAAGCAACTCGTTATATGTTGGTACTCTTCATTTGAGTTGGCATGATTTGGAGAGGCTCTTAGTGGGTGTTCAATAGATGGTTGTGAAATCTCTATTGACAAGCTAGATTTCCTTTTGATACTAGTATTAGATTTAGTACGATCTAGTGCTACCATATATTTTCTTCTACAGTTGCTTCTAAAATACAATGTCAATTTCAACATATAGTCAGTTCAATAAAAAATTGAAATAAATAACACAATGTAAATTGAACCAAAAATCCATACACTTACTCCACATTTATCCATTTTGGCTTGCAACCCACCTCAACCAAATGTATATTCACTCCTCACATTATCTCTTGCTCTCTTGCCTCTGGTACTCTTTGTCAAATATACTTCGGAACACATACTTCCTTTCAATGCCTCCCACTATTTGGGAGATAGAGTGGAGTCTAACGTCTCTTTTCCCTCCATGATTTTTTTTCTGCAATTGTATCTAAAACTGTTCATCAGAAGTCTCATCTTGTGGTTGTAATATTTTCTAGAGATTTCTCCACCAACAGTGTCAAAGGCATTTTCCTTTTTTTTTATAACATATTCCACATTTCATGATCTTGCTATGCAAAATTTGATTTGCAGATATCTGTAACTAAGGGTTATTTTTGAATTTAAGATTAGATTAGATCAAATTAAATCAAAGTAAAATGATAAAAACCCAAATTTCTATAGAGCACAAAGGAAATTGAAAACAAAACGGTTATACCTATAAATCGTAATTCCCATGATTACCTCCATAGCACCTTCTTACTTGTTGGATGATGTTGCCCTCAGATTCATTGTTTGAGCAATCTGAAAAATGTCTAATTCCTACAACAAGCCTTGAAGGATTTGCATAAAAATGTCTAAATGCCTATGACTATGACAATGTCTAAGACTTTGATCAAATAATGACAATAATTGAAAATGAGAAGCCTTAAATGTGCAAGCTAATAAATGACTATAATATGTGCGTAAATCTAAAATGTTAGCGTCTAATCCAAAAGTGAGGGGAAAATGACATTTTATAGAAAATGTCATTTTGAGTGGACGGATGAGATTAATTGATGATGAGAACCTAAAATGAGAGGCCCAGATTAAATTTGAGAATCCCTAATCAGGGTTAGGGAAAAATCCTTAATTGAATGGTCAGAATAATATCTCAGATAAATGGATCGACGGTGGAGAATAAATGAGGAAATTAATTAGAAAAATAAATATTTTCGAAAATCAAGAAGATAAAGACTGCCTGATTTGTGAGATTCAAAAAATCAAGAAGATAAGATTGTCCGATTTGTGAGATTCAAAAAATCAAGAAGATAAGATTTGGACTGAAGATTCGATTTGGAAAATCAAGAATCCGCCCGATTACTTGATTTTTGGAAGAATAATATCCTTTTGAATTTAATTAATTCAAAATGATAATTTTATGTGACAAGTAAATAATTTTTTCAGATTATTTACTAAAAAGAGTGAAAGTTAATTAAATGAAATCATTTTAAATATTTTCATTTATTTAAAATGAGAGAAAAGTGAAATTAGCAATTAAATAATTAAAATTAATTATTTAATTTGGAAGATAAGACTGATTAAATAAATTAATAAATTTATTTAATTGTGACAGTTAGTGACATATCAAATAAATAAATGAAATTCATTTATTTAATAATCAGGAATAATTAATGAAGAAAGGAAATTAAATAAATTAAGAAATTTATTTAACAAGGAAGATTTAGACAATTAATGACACATTTAATAAATAAATATAATTTATTTATTTAATAATCATGAAGAATACAAAGACATGAATTAATTAAACAATTATGAATTATTTAATCAATAGTTGAATGTGGACCAAGGACATAATTAAATGTCTTAATTATGCTAGGACGAAAGTGGTAAAAATGAAGCTTGCAGGCCTAGGTCATTTTTAGGTGTCTACAATATCCATATGGGCCCTACATCTTACGCCCAACTCGGAGGCCCACCTTGCTGCATTTTTCCCAATGGGTTCACCATCTCTTGACACCTCAACCAAGAATGGCTTCTTCCCTTCTAATATTCTTTCTTTTGCATTCCTCTCTGTAGATCTGTATAAATCTTGACTCAATCTTTGTCTTTTAACATAAGCAGGCACACCTTTTGTTTCACCACTACAAATATTTTTGGTTGATCCACTAATTCCATCAAAAGTTGTAGATGTGACAGGTGCACTATCAGGCACATTAGATGCAAGCAAACTCTCTTCATGACTTTGATTAACCAGAACTTCATGCTCCTTGGCCACAACACATGTGGCATGAGTAGGTAGATCAGTACTGGTATCCATAGATTTCACTTCATCACAACTATTTTTTTCACCAACTACATTTGTTGAATCACAAAAGTGTTGGCTTCTATGAGCTGGCAACATTGTATCTTTACTTTCTTTTTATTTTTTCTTTCCATTTTCTCTGCACTCTTTTTCTTACCTGTAAAACCAAAAAAAAAATCATATCATGTCTTATATACATAAAACTCTTGCCTATAAAATTTCATTAAACAGTATTAAACAAATAATATACTACTTAGTGGATTTACAACTTTCCTGTTTGTCAAACCAAGATGCAATAAATATTCATTAATCTTGGCCACACGTTCTTCACAAAAGTGCTCATAATCTGTCACTAGAATTTCAGCATTGTGATCACTATCATCTAAATTGCACCTTAAATTATTTATCTTCATTTCTTGATGTCCAAAAAAAAAAAATGTATAAATTAGCAACTTGATACACAGATGGTTAGCTATAACAGAAATTGCATAAATACAAGTTTATGAGGTCTTAGTTTTGTTGGTTGAATATTTTGTAAACTTAGGAGGTTTGAAAAAATGGCGATTTCAACATAGTGTTAGAGTTAAACTCTCCTATTTAAGGGAAGGCTCCCCCTATCTAACTTAACTAAACCAAACATGAATGGAACAAAAATCTTTCCTCTTGTTTCAGGAAAGATTAAATTCTTTTCTCTTCAGAGAAAAAGTAATCTGGACTTTTAAATAAACTATAATAGCAGCTCACAATAAATTAAGTAGAAAGGAAATGAGGTTTCCTAAAAGCTCAAAGACTTCTGTCACTTCCTTCGAGACGGGAAAACAATCTCAAGCACAAAGTCTTGAAAATCTATAATCCTATCTACCCTTTTAAAAGATAATTCTAATGATAATATACAACATAAAATAGCACAAAGTCTGTAAGTATGATGTATCAATTAATTACTATGGATTGGAATCATTACAACCACAAAGACTTGTAATCCTTCTTAACTTCTAATTTATGAATTCAATCTTCAACATTTACAGCACAAAGTCCGAAAATATTTCAATTGAAGCTCTCCCTAGCAATCTTCTACAATCTTCAAATAATCACAAAGTAATGCTCCAAAATGAAAAAAGAACACAATGGATGCAAAGTAGGATTTCAACATAAAGTCTAAAATCTGTAACTCTTTGATATTATTTGAAAAAGAACAACTTATAACTATAAAGATCAAAGTCTTTATGAGTACAAATTTCTGCAGAGTTTTCTTGCTTGCCAAAAAGATATCAATTACAAAGGACCCTCTTAAGCATTTATAGGAGAGAGGTCATGAGAAAAAGGTGGGAGGATCCCAACTAACTTGAGAATTTCTCTCACCCACCAACTACTTGCAATTGACTTATTCCAAATTACAAGTCCTATTGTAATTTGACTTGTAACTTGATTACATGTAATTACAATTTACAAAACTGCAAGTGAAAGAAACACTTGCGATTACAAAATTTGTTTTTACATGTATTTTGTCGAAAACAAAATACATAAAGATAAAACATTTTATTCTATATCAATCCTAGCTTTGAAAGATTGAAATCTGCTGATAATTTCTTGCAACTCAGCTAGATCGAGGCCTAGTGTGTTCTTAGCAACCGCAACAGTTTTCAAGATTACATCAAAATATCTTATCATTGCTAGTCTATGCTCTTCATAACAGTTTGCATTTTATCAAGGATCATTCGATGATTAAAAAACTTGTGAATCGAATCCATACTAAACTGTTTTGATTCTAGCTCTTGACGAAGATTTGCTGCCATTTCTGTAGTGACCATATTAGCTGCAAGTAATTCTCCTTCATGATTCAAAATTCTGCAAGGGATTTTCTCAAAGCTAGAAAGGATGTCTTGCTGAACTTCATCACTCATTTCTAGTGTAGCTTGGATATCTTTGATGAGATCTTGAATAACCAATGACTTGTTTGTCATGAGTTCTTCAAATTCTATGTATTTTTCTCTGTTTGGTAGGATTGAATTGCTGCATAGAATTTGTAACTTGATTTGATCTATCTCATGCCAAATTTTCAAATCTTTTTCAAGTGAATCCAAAAATTGCTTAAAATCTTCCAAAGTCTGAGTCAACTTTATTTTTGCTATTCTAACATTGTTCAGAACTTGTAATTTCTTTTCAATCACTGGTATGCTTTGATCAATCAACTGTGTTGCCCAAGAATCAACTGCTTTGGCTTTTTGCGCAATTTTCTCCAATTGCTTGACTGATTCTTCAGAAGTGAAAGAAGTTAATGGATTAACTTGCTCTAAAGAGTTGGCAATCTTTTGAATGAATGAGATGAGCTGTGAATTATCTTCTTTCAACTTTTCCTTCTTTGCCAAAAGTTCATTGTAACTATGCGTTAAAACAGTTACTGAATTTTGAGCATCTTGCATCATACTAGCATGTGTTTGCTTTCCTAAATCCACCCTTGTGAATTTATAATCAAAAACTTGCATCTCTTCTGGTGATTTTTTTGCAAGGGGTTCAACTATCTCTACATACTTCATTTTGTTGCTATTCACAACTACCCCTGAAATGGTTTTAACCTTCTTTGCAACTTTTGGCTTTGATCTCTTCAACTGCTGGAAATCAAATATATCTGGAGAGATTGTCTGTTTCTTTCTCTTTAGAGCGACTGAACTCAACCATGGAGGAAGATCCAATGTGTCTTCATTTGAAATAGCAACAGTATTTAAAATAGCAACAAATTCATTTTGAGTCACGATTGTTACTCTTGGAGATGTCTCAGTTTGAATCGCAATAAAAGCTTGACTGGATGGCGCATTGTGATCAACATTAGCCATGAAACAATCAAAACTTGCAATAGATGTATCAATTTCTGGAAGTGTTATCTATGATGTGTTTGGATACATCGGATTAGCATCAAAAACATTCTCCAGATCATCATGTATGTTTTCTATAGAATCAATGACTGTTGATGAAGTTGATGTATGAAGAGCAGCTTCAATAGGAGGAACGTAAACCGTTGAAAAGGAATCAATATCACTATCAAATTTATACATCAGAGACAATACTGATACTAGAGCAGCATTAATATGTGGAGACATTATACTTAGAGTAGTAGGAGACTGAATAACTTCTCCTTCTCGCTAATCGATGATTTGGATATGCGTCTGTTTAACCTCCTTCCCTTTTAATGTTGGTTTCTCCAAAGGTTGTTCTACAGCACAATTGACTCTCAGCTTAATGCTTGTTCCTGAAGAAGAAGCACTTTCCTTGGACTTGTCTTTGACTTCTGATTTCAATCCAACAGGTCAAGCTGAATCATCTTCATTATTAACCTTGATTTTTATAGTCTTGACGCCTATATACTCTTAAGCCAAGAGTTAGTATTTGCCAAGATTGAATGAAACTTGTTAAAGATAGAAACTGATTCTTTATTAGACCATTGCATTGCTGGAATAGAAGTGTCAGCAACTCTTTGTTCTTCATAGTCTGGATCTAAAATCAGCCCATCATCAATTACTCCTTCTCGAATCAAGGTCAAATTAAAATCAATAACCCGTTCAACTGTAAGCCTACAATAGTCCATCTTATAGATGTCCTTCTCTGTTCAGAGATCTGCCCAAATATCTTCAAGGTGATGCACATGAGTGGCCCTCTTTATCTTGTCCTTCATTCCTTTGTAATCAAAATTTGTCCTTGCCTTGAATCTTTTTAACTTAATCTCCTGAATCTCAGTTTCCATAGCTTTTTCCTTTAAGGTACTTGTCAAGGAGTATCTCCCAATCTGTAATGGTATATGAGATGAGATACTCACTCTAGTTTTATGTTGCACAGCTTGTCGTCCATGCACTATCATCAACTGTCTTGCTAGTTCCATTAGAATTATTTTATCAGTTGGATACCTTGGTAGCATGTATGGTTGATCTTCAAAATAGCAAACTCTCATATAGGTAAAAGTAGGAAATTGAAGAAAAAGACAACCATATTCATTGACTTTTTCCCAAGCAGCATCTGATACTTTGTTGTTCTGCAAGGTTTTGTCAAAAAAGCACATGAAGTGACCAAAGAATGCATCTTGGACTCTTCTGTAATGAATCCTGCTTGGTATCAAATGCAGCTGATCATAGTATTCCCAAACTGGGACAAGAGATCTATCTCCAACAATAAAAAGGCCTAGAAATTGCCTTAATGAAGTTGCTATGTAAACCAGATAAGAATTCATATAGAAGGTGAATGTGGTAGGAACTTGTGCAAGCTGCTCACATAAACTATCACTGATTATTTCACCCCAGAAGATTGGGTGTTGTGCCTTCCTAATCACCACAATGAATTTCTACATCCACTTCTCAAAGACATTAGATAATTTCAACCCCATAATTATGCTCAAGAGAGTGATTATATCATTGATTTCTTCTTTGAAGTCAGATCGATACAGCTTGGGCCATCGAGGCACACCAGCTTGATGCTTCAAAAGCCATTTGGTATTGATATGTTGTTTACAATCTTCCTTCTGCTATTCATAATGATCTAGATCACTCTTTACTGAAATATCTAAATACATGGGTGAGTCTAGAACTTTGAAAATCCTATGAATGGTTTCTGGATCAAGTCTTATGACCACATTCCCATCGTCATCTTTAATGGTTTTGGATTCTCTGTCAAAGTGAGGTGCGCATGTAAGGACGAACTCTGGCTCTAGGGAATCAACAGGAAACGAGGAAACCAAATGAATATGACTTCGCAACAACAACTGCATATGATGAGAAGTTGATTTCTCAACTCTCTCCAAAAATTCCAACATATCAACATGCCCAATCTCCGTGTCTCTGATTTCTTCAATGTTCGAGACAACATGGGAAGGAGAAATCTCATTCTGATATTTGTCATATTTGTACTTCATCTTTTTGTTTGGTGGAGAAGCAAGTTCCTCTGTCATTGAACAAGAATCTACAAGGCTGCGATGAAAGTTCCATAAGGTCAAGACATCATCAACATTTATAGGCGTAGACATGGTGAAGGCTCAAACTCAGAATGGTGTTTTTGGCTATTTGAGGGCAGAAAATGAGCATTATAACTCATTTCAGGTTTTTAAGGGCTGATTGCAAGTGAAAGGGACATGTACTTTTCATGACAAATGAAAAATTTAGATTGCAACTTTGAAAAGTGCAAGTCACAACTTTTAGCTTGCATTTGCAGTCAAGAACAAAAAGTCCGATTTTAAGGCACTTTAAAGGCATTTCAAGATTTTGGAGGCTAGCTGCAAGTGAATAGTAGATTTCGGGGTTTTGAGAAGACATTGCAAGTAAAAGAACATTGCGGGATTTTGAAAAGACTTATGCAAGTTACTTTTGACAACTTTCTAACTTGCATTCTATATTGAAATCTCCAACTCGCAATGGGTGAACAAAAACCTGATTTGCTTCAAAAAGCATCATTTGAATATCTTTTCTCCTTTTCAAGAGAATAAATATGGAATGAAAGGAGATGAAGGTCGAATGTAATGAAAGATGGAGGCAAATGATAGACAAATGAGATGGAAATGAATGGTATATGGAAAGGTGTTCTGATATAGGAAAGAATATGATGTTTCTGTGTATAACAGTAAAACGTATGAAGGGGGCAAAAGGAGAAACATTTTTTTAATGAAGTGGAAGATGAAGGCGAATAAAATGAGAATGAAACACGTTTTTGCAAAAATGTTTTTAGCATAGGCGTTATTATAAAAACAAATATTTATAAAAACAATTCACAAGAATCTAAAAAAAAAAAAAAAAGGAACAAAGAAAACATACCTGTAACAAAGATTGCAGACAAAGAAGAAGAAGAAAAACCCCAGGTGCGATTTGTAAATTGAAAGATTTGATTATTTATAGCCAAAAGTCCGATTTAAAGCTCCTAGGTCGATAAAATCTGTTTGAAATAAGGTAGAAAAATGAAATAGAACTCAAATTGCTCTGATCATGGATGACGTCGGGTTCTTGAGAGCTCAAAGCAAGTGAAAATGTCACTCAAAAAGAGAGGTCAGACTTTTACAAGCTATTTGCAAGTCATTTAAAATGAAATAGGGTCTTTTTGAGGTATTTTCAAGTATTTTGACTAAAATCAGACCTTTTAAATCATTTTACAAGTTACTTTTAATAACTTGAACTTGAATTGGACTTTTTACATGCCATTACAAGTAAAATAATGAAAATCGGGCTTTTTACAAGTCTTTGAAAGTGCTTTAAAGAAAATCAGAGTTTTTAGAAGTCTTAATAAGTCAACATAAAGAAAATTGGAACTTTTAAAAGCTATTACAAGTGCTTTAAGTGAAAATCAGAATTTTTAGAAGTGATTGCAAGTGCTTTGAATAACTTGTAAAGAACTTTAAAAGTTCCTACACTTGCAAATGCTTCAAAAATTTCCTACAAAGGACATTAAAAAGAAAATTAAAAAGCAAAGTGACTTGCAATAGACACAAAAAACTCCTACCATGGACTTGCAGTGAAGCTCAAAATCTCCTACTTGCAGTGATGTCAGAAAAAACCCAAAATTGACAAAAAACACACTAAAAATGACTAAAAATTAGATGAAAACGGACGAGAATGTGTAAAAACTAGTAACCCAAGGGACTATAGACTTAGAATCAAGATTTGGTAATCTTTTCACCTCGTAATATGTGCCTAAGAAGAGAGAATCTTTAAATTTTATCAAAATTTTGATTGGTTATCCCAATTTTTAACAAGTCAAAAATTAGGGACAATAGCAAGCTCCGACTGGGGAACTGCCTTCGATTGTAAAATAAGCAAAGGTAGTAGAATCCAGAATCTACAAGTGCCTTAGTATCCATTGGGCTACGGAGTCAACAAAACAAAAAGACTCAAAAACAACAAAATAAAAATAAAAAGAAAAAGACTAAAAGACACAAAAATACTAAGGACTTATGTACAAAATTTCTCTGAAGCACTACTCGAAGTAGTGCTTTAGATGTTGCCCACTGTAAGGCAGTGAAAATGGAGTACCATTTTTATAGGCCAAGTGAAAGCTGTTTTCACCAACAATTTGATGAATTGTGAAAGGACCGCGCCATAGAGAATCAAACTTTCCATGCATGCCTTTGGGTTCTCTTCTTTTATCCCAAAGCAGAACACGATCTCCAACTTGAAATGCTCTCTACTTTGCTTTCTTATCAAAAAGAGCCTTGACTTGCTTTTGATGATCATTGATATGATCCACCACTTGTGACCTCTGATCCTCCAACTGTGAAAGGTACATTATCCGTTTATTCAAGGAGCTTTCAAATGTATCATCTTCAATAGCCTTGGCCAACTTTAGAGCTAGAAGCTCTAAAGTTATAAGAACTTCTGCATTTAGTCCATAGAGTAATTGAAATGGAGACATACCAATAGCCCTCTTAGGTGTGATTCGATCAGCCCACAAAGCATCAAACAATGCCTTATGCCATGTTCTCTTATTCTCATCAACCAGCTTATGGATTATAGTAACCAGATTTTTATTGCTAGATTTCGCTTGACCATTACCTTGAGGTTAATAATCAAAAGAGTGAGCTAAGATAATGCTATAATAAATAAAAAATTGAGTTACCTCATAAGAAGAAAATGAAGTTGCATTATCTGTCACAACTTTGTATGGAACACTGAACCTGGAGATGATATTCTCTTTAAGAAATCTGCACACTACTTCAAAAGTGGCATGTTTCACTGGAATTGCTTCAACCCATTTTGTAAAATAATCCATCGTAGCAAGAACATATGAATTTCCAGCACTTTAAGAAGGCTTGATAACTCCAATGAAGTCAATACCCCATTGTCTGAAAGGCTCTTCAATTACTATTGGCTCGAGAGGTAGCGTTGTTAACTTCTGTTTGCCAACAAACTGCTAACATTTTGCACACTTGTGCACCCATTCATATGTATCTTGAAAAAGTGTTGGCTAGTAGTATCTAGCTCTTAGGATCTTATGTGTAGTAACCAGCGGTGAGAAGTGTCCACCACATGCCAAGCTATGAAAATATTCTAACAATCTCTCTTGCTGAGCTTTATCAACATAGCATTGAAAAGTACCATCTATGGCTCGTTTATATAAACCATTGTCCCAAAGAACATAATTTGCAGCTTTGAGCTTCAAATTTCTCTTCTCTTTGAAAGACAGATGCATTGGGCATTCACCATAGGTCAGAAAATAGGCAATGTTAGAGTACCATTCATCAGTAGTACTAACAAACAAATCCTTAGGAAGATCATCAAAAACATTTTGTTCTTCATCCTCTAAATTATTCTCAGCCATAAGCTGACACAAACCTCTTCCATGAACTAATTTAGTAGGCTTGATTTCAAGATCATATTCTTGAATCTTAGCTACCCAATTACCTCTCTTTGAACCAAAGTCTTGCTGTCAGGATAGACTTAACTGTTGTATCAGGAACTAGAACAATAGTATGTGAATTCAGAATATAAAATTTGAAATACTTCACTACTTTTACCATAGCAAAAGCATTCTTCTCCATTAAGAAGTACTTGAGTTCATGAGATTTCAAAGGATAGCTCATAAAAGCAATGGGAGATTCAATCCCTTCTTGATTTTTCTGCATGAGAATTACAGACATAGTATGCTCAGAAGCATAACTATACATTATGAAATCTTTAGTGTAATCAGGACAAACCAGCACTGGTGCGTGAGCAATTGCATCCTTAATTTCTGAAAATGTAGCTCTTCCTTCAGCACTCCAGTGGAAATTAGTCTTTCCTTTCATCATATCAACGATATGATGAGTCTTCTTAGCAAAATCGGGCACAAATCTTCTCAAGAAATTAATTTTTCCAAAGAAAGAATGAACTGCAGTCTTGTTGGCTGGTAAAGAAAGATTTTGAATTGACTTGACTCTCTCAGGATCAATTTTAATTCCTTCTTTTGATACAGCATGCCCAATAATTTTTCCTTCTATAACCCCAAAAACTAACTTTTTAGGATTAAGAGAAATCACATGCTTGCGACATCTTTCTAGCACATCTTGCAAGTGAAAGAGATGATTTTCATGATCTTTTGAGAAAACAGTGAGATCATCTAAATATACTACAATATACCTAGCCAAGATACCACGGAAAGCGAGATCCATAGCTCTCTGAAAAGTTGCTCCTACATTGATCAATCCAAAGGGCATTCTGGGATATACAAATGTACCCCAAGGAGTAGTAAACACAGTTTTATGCTAATCTGATTCACCTACCTCAATCTGATTGTAACCTGAAAATCCATCCAGCATAGACATCATTTCAGCTCCAGTTATAGTTTGCAGCACTTGATCCATTATTGGCAATGGATAATTGTCTTTAAGTGACAATTGATTGAGATTACGAAAATCAACATAGATATGTATCTCTCCATTCTTCTTACGGATTGGAACTATATTGGCTATCCATGTTTAATGATGGATAGGAAAGATAATTCGTGCGTATAGCATTTTCTGAATCTCGGAGTAAATAGTACCTGAAATTTTTGGATTATACTGGCGTTGTTTCTGCTTGAATGGTACTGCATCCAGCTTTAATGGAATTTCGTGCTGCACTTTATCAGGTTGAAAATATTTAAGATCATCATAAGAATAGGCCAATACATCACTATATTGATGTAAGAGTTGAATGAACTGATCTTTTTCTTCAAGAGTACAATTATTGCTGATGTTGACAAACTTTGGATTCTCTTGAGATCCAATGTTATATTTCTCATATCCCATATGAGAATCAGAATTTACTTCCTTTTGTTGGCTTTTGATATAGCGATCATGATTATCAAAAATTATTTCCAACGAAACTAACCCCTTAGGGATTTTATTACCCTTCAGCTGAAGAATTTCCTCATCTGGCTCCAATGAAGTATCAGACATGGAATCTAAGGAAGAAGAAGAATCACTTCCTTCAAAATACAGATTGTTAAAACTATCTCCAGTCTACAGAAAGTTAATAATTTGTTTATCATCATTGAAAATATACCAATGATCCCAATTATCAGGTAAACTAGGTCTATAGATCAATTCGATGATATATTTATCTTGATTAAAATCAAGATGTGGAATCAATAGTGTGGCTGAAACTACCAAAGAATCAGCTCTATCATTAAATTCACGTGGAACCATTGATATGCTGAAAGCATCAAAATTTTCAATATTTTCCCACACTAGGTTGTGATAGTGTTTAAGCCTTTCGTTCTTTGTCTGATATATACTTCTTACTTGACAAACAACCAATTCAACATCACCTTGAGCATGAAGATTCTTAATTCCCCTGTTTAATGCAATAGCCATACCTAGCAACAATGATTCATATTCTGTTGTGTTGTTGGTATTAGCAAATTGCAGCTTGAAAGAATAAGGAAAAATTTCCCCTTTGGGAGAAATAAGAACTACACCAGCTCCAGCACTATTAGCAGCACAACTACCATCGAATTCAAGAGTCCAAACATCATTTGAACCAAGATTAACATTGGAACTTGAATTACTGGAACTGCCTTCTTCAGAGATGGACAGACTTTGGAGAGAAAGAGTATTTTCTTCTTCCAAAAGGGGAGAATAAACTTCATCAGATTGAGGAAATGATTGAATATCCTCATCTATATTCAAAGATGAAACGTCTTAAATCTCATTTTGAGAATCAGAAGAATTAACTTTTGATGCTTGATTTTCATTTGATTGAATAGATCCTTCACTTGCTGAAAGTAATGGAGAATTTGAATCACTTGAAGGCCAATCTTCAGCAAACTCAGAAACTTCATCAATATGAAGGTAATAGTTCCCAAAACCAGCAGATTCAAAAAGAATTTGTGCATGAGGATCATCATATTTTACCACCGTATACTTAGTTTCTTTTTCAAGAACTAATTTTGCACAACACCTTTGATAGGAATCCTGGCTTCAGTCATATCCATATTAAACTCACCTCCTACATCTTTACAGAAATTACGCCCAAGTAACATACCATAAGAAGCAAGAACATCAGCAACCAGGACTATCATCTTTATTTTCTTATTAGGAAATGTTGCAAAAGAAAATTGTGCATCCTTGATTTTCCCAATTAATGGTACTTGTTTATTATCCATTAAATAGTAACTACCAAAATTTTTGGTAAGAGTTAAACCAAGACAATTGGCCACCTTAATCGGCATAACATTGTCCGAAGCACCAGAATCAATAACACAATTGCTCAACTTGAAACCATTAATAAGAAAAGAAATATAGAAAGGTTCTATCTTTCCTAGAATTGAAGAGGGAATGGTAATCAAATTATTAGGAAAATTCTTAGCTTCTTGAACAACAGGGGTACTTTCAGTAGAGCTTGAAATAGGATGAGTGTCCTTATTCTTCAAAAATTTTACCAATCTATCAAATTGGTAAGGATTAGCTTGAAGATACTCAACTTCAGACATTTGAATTTTGGTTTTCCTAGCATGATCAATGATATCAAAAGCTTGAAAGGAATTTGCTAAAGATGGAGAAGTAGTATGTTCAGCTTGTGATTTAGGATTTGATATACTGGTCTTTGGCTCATTAGAAGAGGCATTAGAAATATTACTTGATTCTTTGCTGGATCTTTGGGAAAAATAGGCAGCGCTATTCCTTTTTTAGCAATAGTAAATGGCACTTGAACATTATTCTTTGCCTTTGATTCTTCATCTTGTTGAGCTGAACGAGTCTGGGAACATGTCATTACAACATAAGCTTGACTATGATCATTATCAGTTAGCATTGAATTATCATAATGCATGGACCGTATAGTGGAGTCGTCGGTTGCTTCTTCTTCACTTTGATAAAAGACAGCATCATCTTCAGCTTGAAAGTCAGCAGAAAAAGGTTCATTTTGATCAATCTCATAATATCCAACTACTGATTTCTATGGAGGAGCTCCAAGTGCAAGCCTTTCTGGAGGAGGAGGCAGCTTAGGCTGATTTTTAGCAGCATAATTTGAAGCTGAATTAGGATATATCCTTCTAGGAATATCCTTTTATGGAGCAGCATATGGAGCTTGTGTAACTTTCTTCTTTAAAGCAAGAAGTTCATTAGCTAATTTTTGCACCATAGGATCAATAGAACCAGCAACAGAAGACTCAGAAGAAGAATTTCCCTTGAACTGATTAGGATCCTTCTGAATTTTACCAGCCAAGATCAAATCATCTTCAATCTCTGTAGCAAGAGCTTGTGCATTTGTCAAATCAGTTGGAACAACTCTTCTCAACAAGAAACTAACTTCAGGTAGCTGAGTATTGATGAAGAAACACTTGAGATTTGCAGGAGTAGGCTGAGAAGTAATAGGAATTCTATTTGCTAATTTGTTGAACTTAGCAATGAATTCAGACATGCCTTCATGTGTATCTTTCTTCATCTGAGTCAGCTAAGCCAACAAAGCATGTTCATCTTGAGTAGGTTTGAAACATTCTTCAAACTTAGTCTTGAGAGTGTCCCAATTTGTAATTACACCAGCTTCAAAATTATAAAACCAATCTATTGCAATACCTTGGAGAGTTTCAACAAAAAGGCGAACAAAAACATCTTCATGTTCAACTCCAAGAACACCACATGCCATATAAAAGGACTTGGCATGTTCATCTGGATATTGTTTACCATATCCATAAAACTTAGGGAGATTTTTCTGAGAACCTTGTGGAAGAGCATGAAGAGGTGGCGTTAAAGCCAAAGGACCAAAAGCTGCTCCCCAAGGACTAGGAAGAGAAACAGCAACATCATCAGCCATAATAGAAATGGAAGATATTAAAGGCTTCAAAAAGAAAGGTGAAACTTCACTTGGAATAGGCTTTTTCTTCTTGGATGGAGGAAAGCTAGTACTTTGCAAAAGAGAGGATATACTAATGAGCAACTCAAACTTAGCTTGTTCACCTGGAGATATTTCTTGAGAACTTTGTCCTTTCTTACAACAAACATAAAAATGAATTCCTTCCAGCGTATAAGAAAAACAAAAACCAAGGAAAGAGATTTAGAATACTGGACTTCAAAAGAAAGCGTGAGTCTTTCAAATGCATTTGTATACCTAGTGGAGTTGCCAAAAACTGTTGGTTGAATATTTTGAAAACTTAGGAGGTTTGACAAAATGGTGATTTCAACAAAGTGTGTGAGTTAAACTCTCCTATTTAAGGGAAGACTCCCCCTATCTAACTTAACTTAGACAAATATGGATGGAACAAAAATATTTCCTCTTGTTTTAGGAAAGATTAAATTCTTTTCTCTTCACAGAAAAAGTAATCTAGACTTTTAAATAAACTATAACAGCAGCTCACAATAAATTCAGTAGAAAGGAAATCAAGTTTCCTCAAAGCTCAAAGACTTTCGTCACTTCCTTCAGGACAGGAAAACAATCTCAAGCACAAAGTCTTGAAAATCTGTAATCCTATCTACCCTTTTAAAAGATAATTCTAATGATAATATACAACATAAAATAGCACAAATTCTGTAAGTATGATGTATCAATTAATTACTATGGATGGGAATCATTATGAGCACAAAGACTTGTAATCCTTCTTAACTTCTAATTTATGAATTCAATCTTCAACATTTACAGCACAAAGTCCGAAAATATTTCAATTGAAGCTCTCCCTAGCAATCTTCTACAATCTTCAAATAATCACAAAGTAATGCTCCAAAATGACAAAAGAACGCAATGGATGCAAAGTAGCATTTCAACACAAAGTATGAAATCTATAACTCTTTGATATTATTTGAAAAAGAACAACTTATAACTATAAAGCTCAAAGTCTTTATGAGTACAAATTTCTGCAGAGTTTTCTTGCTTGCCAAAAAGATATCGATTACAAAGGACCCTCTCAAGTATTTATAGGAGAGAGGTCATGAGAAAAAGGTGGGAGGATCCCAACTAACTTGAGAAATTCTCTCAACCACCAACTACTTGCAATTGACTTATTCCAAATTACAAGTCCTATTGTAATTTGACTTGTAACTTGATTACATGTAATTACAATTTACAAAACTGCAAGTGAAAGAAACACTTGCGATTACAAAATTTGTTTTTACATGTATTTTGTCAAAAAAAAAATACATAAAGACAAAACATTTTATTCTATATCAATCCTAGCTTTGAAACATTGAAATCTTCTAGTAATTTCTTGCAACTCAGCTGGATCAGGGCCTAGTGTGTTCTTAGCAACCGCAACAGTTTTCAAGATTACATCAAAATATCTTATCATTGCTAGTCTATGCTCTTCATAAATAGTTTGCATGTTATCAAGGATCATTCAATGATTAACAAACTTGTGAATCGAATCCATACTAAATTATTTTGATTCTAGCTCTTGACGAAGATTTGCTACCATTTATGTAGTGACCATATCAACTGCAAGTAATTCTCCTTCATGATTAAATATTTTGCAAGGGATTAACTCAAAGCTAGAAAGGATGTCTTGCTGAACTTCATCACTCATTTCTAGTGTAGCCTGGATATCTTTGATGAGATCTTGAATAACCAATGACTTGTTTGTCATGAGTTCTTCAAATTCTATGTATTTTTCTCTGTTTGGTAGGATTGAATTGCTGCATAGAATTTGTAACTTGATTTGATCTATCTCATGCCAAATTTTCAAATCTTTTTCAAGTGAATCCAAACTTTGCTTAAAAGCTTCCAAAGTTTGATTCAACTTTATTTTTTCTATTCTAACATTGTTCAGAACTTTTAATGTCTTTTCAATCACTAGTATGCTTTGATCAATCAACTGTGTTGCCCAAGAATCAACTGCTTTGGCTTTTTGCGCAATTTTCTCCAATTGCTTGACTAATTCTTCAGAAGTGAAAAAATTTAATGGATTAACTTGATCTAAAGAGTTGGAAATCTTCTGAATGACTGAGATGAGCTGTGAATTCTCTTCTTTCAACTTTTCCTTCTTTTCCAAAAGTTCATTGTAACTATGCGTTAAAATAGTTACTGAATTTTGAGCGTCTTGCATCATACCAACATGTGTTTGCTTTCCTAAATCCACCCTTGCAAATTTATAATCATAAACTTGCATCTCTTCTGGTGATTTGTCTACAAGGGGTTCAACTATCTCTACATACTTCATTTTGTTTCTATCCACAACTACCCGTGAAACGGTTTTAACCTTCTTTGCAGCTTTTGGCTTTCATCTCTTCAACTACTGGAAATCAAATACATCTGGAGAGATTTCCTATTTCTTTCTCTTTAGAGTGACTAAACTCAACCATGGAGGAAGATCCAATGTGTCTGCATTTGAAACAGAAACTATATTTGAAATAGCAACAGATTCATTTTGAGTCACGGTTGTTACTCTTGAAGATGTCTCAGTTTGAATCGCAACAAAAGCTTGATTGGATGGCGCATTGTGATCAGCATTAGCCATGAAACAATCAAAACTTGCAGCAGATGTATCAATTTCTAGAAGTGTTATCTATGATGTGTTTGGATACACTGGATTAGCATCAAAAACATTATCCATATCATCATGTATGTTTTCTATAGAAGTAGTGACTGTTGATGAAGTTGATGTATGAAGAGCAACTTCAATAGGAGGAGCGTAAACCGTTGAAAAGGAATCAATATCACTATCAAATTGAGACATCGGAGACAATACTGATACTGGAGTAGCATTAATATGTGGAGACATTATACTTAGAGTAGTAGGAGACTGAAGAACTTATCC
Source organism: Sequoia sempervirens (assembly GCA_007258455.2). NCBI lineage: Eukaryota > Viridiplantae > Streptophyta > Pinopsida > Cupressales > Cupressaceae > Sequoia > Sequoia sempervirens. Next base: position 141,466 of record VDFB02356089.1, read on the forward strand.
TTCTCACTAATTGATGATTTGGATCTGCGTCTCTTTAACCTCCTTCCCTTTTAATGTTGGTTTCTCTAAAGGTTGTTCTATAGCACAGTTGACTCTCAGCTTAATCCTCATTCCTGAAGAAGAAGCACCTTCCTTGGACTTGTCTCTGACTTCTGATTTCAATCCAATAGGTCCATCTGAATCATCTTCATTATTAACCCTGATTTTTATAGTCTTGATGCCTATAATCTTGAGCCAAGAGTTTGTATTTTCCAAGATTGACTGAAATTTGTTAAAGATAGAAACTGATTCTTTATTAGACCATTGTATTGTTGGAATAGAAGCGTCAGTAACTATTTGTTCTTCATATTCTAGATCTAAAATTATCCCATCATCAATTACTCCTTCTCGAATCAAGGTCAAATTAAAATCAATAACCTATTCAACTGTAAGCCTGCAATAGTCCATTTTATAGATGTCCTCTGTTCGGAGATCTGTGCAAATATCTTCAAGGTGATGCACATGAGTGAAGGCCCTCTTTATCTTGTCCTTCATTCCTCTATAATCAAAATTTGTCCTTGCCTTGAATTTTTTTAACTTAATCTCCTAAATCTCATTTTCCATAGATTTTTCCTTTCAGGTACTTGTCAAGGAGTATCTCCCAATCTGTAATGGTTTATGAGATGAGATACTCACTCCAGTTTTATGTTGCACAGCTTGTCATGCATGCACTGTCATCAACTATCTTGCCAACTCCATTAGAATGATTTTATCAGTTGGATACCTTGGTAGCATGTATGGTTGATCTTCTAAACAACCAACTCTCATGTAGGTAAAAGTAGGAAATTGAAGGAAAAGACAACCATATTCATTGACTTTTTTTCAAGCAGCATCTGATACTTTGTTGTTCTGCAAGGTTTTGTCAAAAAGGCACATGAAGTGACCAAAGAATGTGTCTTGGAATCTTCTGTAATGAATCCTGCTTGGTATCAAAGGCAGTTGATCATAGTATTCCCAAACTGGGACAAGAGATCTATCTCCAATAGTAAGAAGGCTTGGAAATTGCCTCAATGAAGCTGCTATGTAAACCAGATAAGAATTCATATAGAAGGTGAGCATGGTAGGAACTTGTGCAAGCTGCTCACATAAACTATCACTGATTATTTCACCCCAGAAGATTGGGTTTTGTGCCTTTCTAATCACCACAATGAATTTCTACATCCACTTCTCAAAGACATTAGAGAATTTCAACCCCATAATTCTGCTCAAGAGAGTGATTATATCATTGATTTCTTCTTTGAAGTCAGATCGATATAGCTTGGGCCACCGAGAAACACCAGCTCGATGCTTCAGAAGCCATTTAGTATTGACATGTTTACAATCTTCCTTCTTCTATTCATAATGATCTAGATCACTCTTTACTGAAATATCTGAATACATGGGTGAGTCTGAAACTTTGAAAATCCTATGAATGGTTTTTGGATCAAGTCTTATGACCACATTCCCATCATCATCTTTAATGGTTTTGGATTCTCTGTCAATGTGAGTTGCGCATGCAAGGATGAACTCTAGCTCTAGGGCAGCAACAGGAAACAAGGAAACCAAATGAATATGACTTCGCAACAGCAACTGCATATGATGAGAAGTTGATTTCTCAACTCTCTCCAAAAATTCAAACATATCAACATGCCCAATCTTTGTGTCTCTGATTTCTTCAATGTTCTAGACAACATGGGAAGGAGAAATCTCATTCTGATATTTGTCATATTTGTACTTCATCTTTTTGTTCGATGGAGAAGCAGGTTCCTCTGTCATCGAACAAGAATCTACAAGGCTGCGATGAAAGTTCCATAAGGTCAAGACATCATCAACATTTACAGGCATAGACATGGCAAAGGCTCAAACTCAGAATGGTGTTTTTGGCTGTTTGAGGGTAGAAAATGAGCATTATAACTCATTTTGGGTTTTTAAGGGCTGATTGCAAGTGAAAGGGACATGTAATTTTCATGACAAATGAAAAATTTAGATTGCAACTTTGAAAAGTGCAAGTCACAACTTTTAGCTTGCATTTGCAGTCAAGAACAAAAAGTCCAATTTTAAGGCACCTTAAAGGCATTTCGAGATTTTGGAGGCCAGCTGCAAGTGAATAGTAGATTTCGGGGTTTTGAGAAGACATTGCAAGTAAAAGAACATTGCGGGATTTTGAAAAGGTTTATGCAAGTTACTTTTGACAACTTTCTAACTTGCATTCTATATTGAAATCTCCAACTCACAATGGGTGAACAAAAACCCGATTTGCTTCAAAAAGCATCATTTGAATATCTTTTCTCCTTTTCAAGAGAATAAATATGGAATGAAAGGAGATGAAGGTCGAATGTAATGAAAGATGAAGGAAAATGATAGAAAAATGAGATGGAAATGAACGGTATATGGAAAGGCGTTCTGATATAGGAAAGAATATGACGTTTCTGTGTATAACAGTAAAACATATGAAGGGGACGAAAGGAGAAACGTGTTTTTAATGAAGTGGAAGATGAAGGCGAATAAAATGAGAACGAAACACGTTTTTGCAAAAATGTTTTTAGCATAGGCGTTATTATAAAAACAATTCACAAGAATCTAAAAAAAAAAAAGGAACAAAGAAAACATACCTGTAACAAAGATTGCAGACAAAGAAGAAGAAGAAAAACCCCAGGCGCGATTTGTAAATAGAAAGATTTGATCATTTATAGCCAAAATTCTAATTTAAAGCTCCTAGGTCGATAAAATATTCTTGAAATAAGGTAGACAAATGAAATAGAACTCAAACTGCTCTGATCATGGATGGCGTCAGGTTCTTGAGAGCTCAAAGCAAGTGAAAATGTCACTCAAAAAGAGAGGTTAGACTTTTACAAGCTGTTTGCAAGTCATTTAAAATGAAATTGGGTCTTTTTGAGGTATTTGCAAGTATTTTGACTAAAATCGGACCTTTTAAATCATTTTACAATTTACTTTTAATAACTTGAACTTGAATTGGACTTTTTACATGCCATTACAAGTAAAATAATGAAAATCGGGCTTTTTACAAGTCTTTGCAAGTGCTTTTAAAGAAAATCAGAGTTTTTAGAAGTCTTAACAAGTCAACATAAAGAAAATTGGAACTTTTAAAAGCTATTACAAGTGCTTTAAGTGAAAATTAGAATTTTTAGAAGTGATTGCAAGTGCTTTGAATAACTTGTAAAGAACTTTAAAAGTTTCTACACTTGCAAATGCTTCAAAAAGTTCCTAGAAAGAACATTATAAAGAAAATTAAAAAGAAAAGTGACTTGCAATAGACAAAAAAACTCCTACTATGGACTTGCAGTGAAGCTCAAAATCTCCTACTTGCAGTGATGTCAGAAAAACCCGAAATTGACAAAAAACACACTAAAAATGACTAAAAATTAGATGAAAACGGACGAGAATGTGTAAAAACTGGTAACCCAAGGGACTATAGACTTAGAATCAAGATTTGGTAATCTTTGCACCTCGTAATATGTGCCTAAGAAGAGAGAATCTTCAAATTTTATCAAAATTTTGATTGGTTAGCCCAATTTTTAACAAGTCAAAAATTAGGGACAACAAGTTTTAATGATTAATCATTAAAACATGTACGAAGTCTAAAGCATTGCAAACATCATTAGTCATTAGATGTTGTGGGTATTTTAGTCAATGGATATTAAATAATGGTGTACTATAGAAATGTCAATTGCATAAAAAACTTAGCAATGTATTTGAATCAATCCTTCAAATATTTAGCAATAATGCTTTCATTCATGGTTCAATAAAAGAAATTGTATTACGAAATTTTAACTAGGCATGAACTTGTAGCATGGAAACCATTTTGTACAACTAAACCAATCCTTTGCTTAGGTGATAGCACCATCACTAAGAAATTTCTATGGTATTTGGTGATTTTTACTTCTGTTGTTTTGTTATGTAATAATTTGTTCATAACATCTAGATACATTCATGAAGGGGTAGATTTCATGAAAAGAACAAATATGTTGGAGTGGACAGTGAGTTACAAGCAAGGAATGCCATGATTTGAGGACTAAGTAGTCAAACAATAGTGAAATTCAAGATATATTGAAAACAGTGAAGAACATTTGATCAAAGCAAAAAAAAGCAATGACCTTGTAGTATATAAAGATACATATGAGACAGTGATTTCTAGTACATAAAGTTAGAAGCACAAATGTTGATAATAGTGATATCACTGTTAAAAAGAATGTGAATACAACAAAGGATGTGAGCAGCATGTAATGCCAAAATAATGGGAATATAATGAGGAAATGCTTCTATTGCAATGGGAAATCACTATATTGATGCCTTGAGCATTGACAAAAAATAGTGATCAATCATCAAGGATTGTATATTGTTATTATAAATAGTGAAGGAATAGAGAACAAAAGACCATATTAGTGAGGAAACGAGTGCCACAGTGGGTGAAAGATCCAAGAAATGAAGACAACAATGAGAAATAATTTCATGGTAGTGAGTAGGCAATGCCAAAGCAGTTCAGAAGGAAATGGTATACAATAATATAACAAAATAAGGTGAAAGATAATGCCATATGTAGGGAAGATAATGCTATTTTAGTAAAAAAGTGTAAAAGAAAGCATAGAAACAATGTTTAACAATGCTTCAATGATGGCTTTTATAAAGGATGCTATAACAATGATAGTGATAAAAAACATATATAAAAGCAGTAAATAGTCTAGAGGAGTTGTCAAGAAAAGATCATTGTCAAAGTAAAGCAATGGTGGTATACATATTCATATTGCATTCATTTATGAAAACATATTCATATTTCATCCTCATTTTTCTATGAAAACATATTCATAGTGCATTCATATAGCAACTTTGTTCAACATTAAATCTTTGAAACAAGTATTAGTCTGAAGGTTTGTGTCCTTAAAACATAAAACAGTCTTAAAACAACATAAAAGTCTTACATAAAAGGTCATAAAATGGGGCTCATCAATAATCATCTCCATTTCCAGTAAGATCATAATCCTAATCACTCATGTCTACATCTACTTGATTTACTTCCTCATCCTCATTTGTGACATGCAATACATTCTCTCTCCCAATTTCTTCATTGGTAATCAAAATCTCTTCTTCAAACAGTCCCTCATTGTCTTCATCCACTTCTTTGAATGTTTCTTGGAAATTAACATATTTCCCATTAGGGATTACATCAACAAATTCCATGAATTTTCGTCTTGAATGAGACTTTTTTTGAATGACATATGACCAACTTGGGCTTCTTACATCATCAATTAGAAATGATTGGTTAATTTGAAGAGGGGAAACATATGGCTCATCTGTCTCTGATAAAAAATGTCATGTATTTGCACGTACAAATCCATACTCATCAAATTGTACTATGGTTGGTTGGATCCACTTACATTTTAATAATATAGGACTATTTTCACCAAAATCCACTTGAATAATTTCTTGGATGAATCCAACATAAAATTTCTTCTCAATTTCATGAAGAAATTCAGCACTAACAACACAATCACAATTTGTCTTTCCTTTATCTTTTTCTTCCACTCTTAAATGACTACCATAGGCCCACATTCTACTAAAACTCATAGTCCATAAATGTGGAGGTCGTGAAAGATCACTTTCCTCTGTTGTTATATCTTGACCTTCTTATTTTGCATCACTGATTGCATTAGCAATCCATTCTTTAAATTTTGAAAAAGAATCACCTCCAATCAAATCATAGATTGAAGTGACATCTATTTCCTTCTAATGCTTCACTTGTAACTCTTTCATCTTCGATATCATCCCATACACGTCGATTGAAAATTTTAAAATCCTTCATATATTATGTGCAAAATCCCATGGCCTCTTGCACTGAATATCCCTCAAACATGTTGCCTTCTAGTTTTTCCCTAGTAGGGACAATTTTTTTCAAAACCTTCATATATCATTCTATAGGATACATCCATCTCGTTCTTATTGGGCCACACTGCTCTATTTCATATTCTAGATGTATATAAAGATGCATAGAAATGTTAAAGATTACTGGTGGAAATTCTCATTCCAATAGACAAAGGACTTCAACAACCTCCTCCCTCAAACTATCAAAGTTTGAAGGATCTAATACATGTAAACTCATTCTCTTTAATATTAGGACCAACCTTATAATTTCCAATCTTGGTCCCTTTTCCAAACTTGATATATTTACCACAATAGGTAAAATATTCTCGATTATGACATAAAGAGCACTCTGTTTTCTATATTTTTCATTATCATATTTTTCAATTGAAATATTTTGATGAATCTTTATTTCTTGAAAGTCTTCATGTGATGAAATAGTATCAAGAGCACCAAAAAGAGTTTTTATAGTAGCATAAGCTATATTTTTCTCAGTATGCATAAAGTCAACAACATGCCTAATGGATATATCCTTAAAGTATGAAAACTTATACAATATGCACAACCTTTTTACACTGCTTTCATTACATGGATCATATCTACTGCCAACAATCCCATAATTTTCAATAAATGACATTCTTGTTTGTCCATTCTCAACAATGTAATCACCTGTTATTAGCAATGGTGCTTCATGATTCTCTTCTTGACCATTGAAACATGTTTTTTGTCGACGATATGGATGATCCATTTTAAGGAAAGCACAATGTCCACAATAAATAAACTTATGCAAACTTCTTGAGTGCCTCACAAAATCCTTAAAGTTGCAAGTAGGACATCCATGGTATCCATGAACAGAGAGACTAGACAATGTGCCATATGCAGGAAGATCATGAATCATAAACAATAAGGAAGCTCTTAAAGTGAATTTGATTGAATGACCATCCCTTAAAGATTGAATTGCTTCAATTCCTTTCCACAATTCCATTATCTCATCATATAATGGCTCTAGATAAACATCTCTTGTATCTAAATTCATACTTTTCTTTCCTGGTATAATCAATGATAACATTAAGAAAAATGGTTTAGTTGCTAACCATGGAGGAAATTTATAATTTATTAGAAACACTGGCCAAGTTGACCATTTAGTACTTTGATCTGAGAATGGATTCACCCCATCTAGATCCAAACCCAACCTTATATTACAAGGATCTTGAGAAAAATCAAGCCATCTGTTATCAAATTCCAGCCACGTCTTAGAATCAGGCACATGTTGTTGTTTTCCATTAGTGCTCTTATTTTGGGCATGCCACTGCATAAGTTCAATAATGTCTCTACACCTATACATTTGGAGTAATTGTGGGATTATTGAAAAGTGGCGAAGAACCTTTCTAGGAACCATAGCTGATTTCAACCCTTGTCTATACCTTGGTTCATGACATTTCAAACATTAACTCTCATTTGCAATATTTTTGTGAAATAATACACAACCATTCACACATGTGTGGATGTTTTCATACCCCAAGCCAAGCTTACTAATTTTCTTTTTACATTGACTTCGTTTTGTTGGAAATGTGGAGTTAACTGGTAACAATGAACTTAATAATTCCAATAACTAATCTACACCCTCATTTGTCCAAACATACACCACTTACAAGTTAAGAATTTGAAGGATTTTTTTCAAATGACTTAACTTGCAATTAGCATACATAGGATTTAAAACATTGTCCATTGACTCGTCCCAATCATCACTTAGACCCTCATTCAACATTCTATCAACTTCAAACCCTTCATCAAACATTTTTGCCTCTTCATCTATGTTTGGTGCCACTTCATCTATGTTTTTTGCCTCTTCATCTCTCACAGTCTTCCATTTTATCATATCTTCATAATAATTGTAAGCCCAAGGGATTATACCACTATTCCCATAACTTATCATATGTCAATAAATCATATTTCTTTTTTTCACCTTTCTACCAAGACAATTTTTACATGGACATGGATATTTGTCAATGTCCCTCTCATCAGCTACTCTCTCATCATATGCATGATATTGATCCGTAGTCAACCTTTGATGCTCATCCATCTATAATATTGTGCATTCCCATATTAATTTAGTTTTTGATTTAAAGAAAAAAAACATAAATCTGAAAAAAGAGATGCCAAAATATTGTTGAAAGTAGTCACTTTTAGTATAGACCATAATAGAAAGAAGAGGATATAATAAGTCATTGTTATGAGATCTATCTTACATTCATTTGAAGTTTACCTACTAAGAATGGAATATGCATGTGTTTCCTATCAGCTTACTTTCGACAATGAGGGTTTTGAATTACCTCTGAATTTGCTGCAAAGGGCCTCACTAACTTCAAATTCGCTACAATAAACTCCGAATTCCTTGCCCGACTTTTCAAAAGTCTCTAGGTCCTATCCAAACAAGCTTTATTTCCCATGTAAATGCTTCAATACCTGTCCATGAGAATAAAAAATGTCAACAACAATCCAATTTCATTCCCATGCCAACAATTATACATTTTACAATTTGTCTGACTTATAAATATAGACAAGTTATGTAAACCACTAGATAAATAGCATTTAAAGGTTTGTCGTCTATGACTTATAATCTGTTCTTGAGTTTAGCTAATACAACTATTTTTTCAGTTTTATTTCATGGTTGTTACTCATGTAACTTCTACTTTCATATCCCTTTAAGTTGCTTTCTATATTTCTTTCTTCTGCATTGGCTGTGTTATGAAAGTAAAACTTGAAAGTGCCTCTACTGATAAGATTTGAGTCTTTAGTTGTTTACTTATTTTTGTGAAATTTGAATTTTGATTCTTAATATATAAGTCCAGATGTTTATCTAGATTGATGTGGATCTTGCAAATTCTAGATACTTGAAGCCAAAACATGATTGAGCCTTGAAAGTGGATTGATCCACAAATAACATTATGGCAAGTGTTAGAATTTTATGTTCATTATGGGTCATGAATGAGTGGAGGTGATACAAAATATTTAAATATACCAATAACAGTCATATGGTGTGAATCAGTTAATGTAAATGTGACAAGGATTTATTATATATAAGTGAGTTGAAGGCCAAGAGTATTTTGTATGTTTGTCAAAGAGGGCAAACTTAACATAGCCATACACTCATAATTTATTTTGGATCACAAGTGTTTTTGTTCAAAATCATCTCTTAGAAGTAGATGATATATATCTTCTACAAGTATTTCAGCACGTTGCAAATATTTCTTGACAAGCTTATCTCTAGGTTCACCTAACTTAGATTTACATGCTAGGTGCTACTATATTTTTTCCTTGGTGAGTTAGTTGTGTTCCTTTTTGTTCATAAGGAACATCTTTGTATTTAATGTGGGTTTGTCTCTTTTGATATGCATCCATTTTAGGCCTACAATCAAATGGATTATAGAGAGGTTGTGTTTGGTGGAGGTTCATCAGGTAATATTTTGGAGTAATTCTTTAATTGGAGAATATATCCTTATTTTCTATAATTTTATTCTATTTGGTAGAGTGGCTCTAGGGATAAGGATTTTAAATGTTTACACAAATCTATGAAGAAGTCATCCTTTCTTTATAAGAGTGTCTCCAAAATTTACTTCCAAATTACCATGTGAAATCCCCTAAAAAATTGTGGTTATAGGAGGGTGTGGGAGGTGTGCTCAGTGAATGCGATGTAAATGTTATCTATAAAACAAATGAGTTGGCTCCTGCATAAGTAATTTGGAAAATTCAACTAACTAGATATGCATGCATTAACAGTTTCAAGTGTAGCAGAGCCTATTCAATCATGGGAAATGTTAGGAGATTCATTTGTCTCTCTAACAAATATTTTTTTCAACCATTACAAATTTGCAACTAGCTTGAAACGGTATCTTCATTATTGAAGAAATAACATTCATCTTGTCATAATTATTTGGCTAAACTGTAGTAACATGGGGATATTGTAAAGAATAATATAAATTAAAGGATTAATATTGATCTGGTCAAGTTAGGTAATGAACACCATATATATGTGATATTTTTCTTCTTGGAGAGAACAAGCTTTATTCAATTATCCATTACTGATTCTTATTCTATCTTATTCTTTTGGATGATCTATGCATGTTATTTTTCATTGTGCTAGTTGCTAGAAATGAAAATTTTCACATTTTTCAATAGCCTCCACCCACCAATCCTCCACATTCCACATAAATTCATCACATTTTAATTTTATGATCAACACAAATTGTTGAAACTTGTGTCAAAAGATCCATTTTGTAGCCCACATTGCCAAATTGTCACACCCATAAATAAGCTTGAGACTCCATAATTTTTCCCCATTCCTAAGTAAAAATTAGCACTATCGGCCTAAAAATGCATCATTGGAAAAACCCCCATCATAGCCTCATTGATGGCCAGATGAAAACAGTTCATAACCTAGTATCGGTGTAATAACACCCTATCAGGCTAACTCCTAAGGCGTTCCCCCCGATAGACCGATAGAGTCAACAAAAGTAAGCACATCATTGTAACACATGAACATTGGTGGAATGAATGTCTACATTCCCCTGATGGCCTGATATGATCATAAATTATCAAGAATGATTATATATCAAGGGAATTAATGTGTATTGAGCTAATATATTTTGGTGTCCCGCCAATAGACCGAAGCAAAATTGTTCATCGGTGGAGAGGGTGAATATCAGTGGAATAAGGATTGTAGTCTTTCCAATACAATGATGATGATTGATTTCTAACTAATGTGACATCTCAAGGCATCGTCAAGATATTTAAAAATAAATTCTTCCCCTTGATCATGACAAGACTAAAACGAGTGGTGTATTTATGAGCCATAGTTGAAGTGAATTATATCACAAGTTGATCGCACAATTGTTGCACAGTCTGGAAGATTTCGCTAAGGACAGAAGTAGAAAGAAAAATCTTGGAGTTCTCATGTAGTAGAAACCAGTGGAGGAAAGACCCAAGTAAGTACACCAATCCTGGCTAAGAAGTATTTTTCAAAAGATTACAAATTGAAACAATGGAGGAAAATGCAGAAAAACCCAAAGCTAAGAAATAGAAAACTAAGAAGAGACTCTTGAATCAAGACTTGATAGATCAATGCCCTAGGTCAGAGCCAAGACCTAGGAGGGATGCTCAAATGAATCCTTCAATGGATAGATTATTAGATAAACATAAAGGATTGGGGGCTATTTGGACACTACGACGCGAGTATGAGATTTTCAAGTATCATTATAGGAAACAACTTAGATTTCAGCCTATCTGCAACCCATGGAGGTTGAACTTGGGAAGACTCGTGCTACCCAATGTGTTCGTAAATGTAGAATTAATTAAAGCTTTGGCTAGTAGATATGACCCCAAGAGGAGAATTATCCAAGCACATAATTGGGCTGACATGCTTGTTATTTCTAAGGATTTAATTTCTAATGTGTTTCAGTTGGAGTGTCCTATGAACTTGCCATTCACGATTAGAGATCTCTTGATAGAGTATCACCATATGGATACCAGCTACAAATGATGGAAACTACCCTTGCATAGGCCTAAGAATGAAGAATGCCAACTTAGGAGATTTTTGAGTAATGAAAACCCTCCTTTTTATGAGGACTTGTTTGAAGAATATTTTAGGTACACTTATTATTCAGCTGGTTAGGTCTTGGGGGTAGAGGTCCCACCCCTCATGTCTATTTCCCCAATGGTCTTAGCTACATACATACAAAGCAATGATGCTAGGTCATTCAATTATGCTAGATACTTGGTCAATGCCCTAAACCAGGAGCTTGAAAATATTAAAAACAATAGTGAATATATTTATTTCAAACAATATTCTCCATTCATGCAGTTGCTCATGCACGAGTGACATGTTAGAAGGGTATGGAGTCAATAATTAAGAATAAAAGATACAAATGAAAATGGGAACCTCAAACCTATATAGATGTGGACTTCACTGTGGGAGAGTAGACTTGGTAGATCTCATTATCTTTATTTTGAGGAGTTTTTTGTGAAACCATTAATGGGGTGGCTGGGATATCTACGTGATTACAACTTATCCCCAGAAGTACAAAAGTTTCTAAGACCAAAGGAAAATGACCCAAGGAAAAAGGTGGATCATAACTGGGGAGACCGGTATGCTTTTCCTGACTACATAGTGATTAGGGTTTATGGGTTTGAAGGAACTCCACACTTGTTGCCATGAGTAGTTCCTGATAGAATTTCCTACTTAGAAATTGTGAGGCAATTAGAAAAATTTGATGCCAAAAACCTCAAAGGACACAACAAAAAATCGATCATGCCCAATACCTTATGTTTTGGAGACTTTACAGTGGTTGCAAATGAGGTATATGAGGAAATTGATGCTAAATTAGCACAATATAACCTCCCTCTAGGTAACAAAAGGAAACATTTTGATGCAGAAAAAATTATTCACAAAGCAAGGTTATCACAGGGGTTATCAAGATATGAGCATGTATTCTTAGTTGAAGATGTAATTAGAAACCATGATGAAGCCTCTACCACTAAAATAATGACTGCATATAATAGGGTTATGCTTGCAGAGGAAAGGAAAAGAAGAAATGTCCCATCTTATTCAAAGGAATTTGGTGAAATATAGGATCCTCTAGCAAGGATTGAGCAACTCATTGCTCATATGGATGAAGTGGTAAATAATGTGCCTTCATTTGTCTTTAATGCCCCTCATGAAACCTATTCAGGAGTGCAGGCTGAAGATATAGAGCCCTTAGATTATATCCCTTCACATCCAACTCCTGATGTGAGTTTTTCTATAGATATTGAAATGAGTGAAGAAGAGGAGAGTGATGAGGAAAGTGATGAGGAGGAAGAGGAAGTACAAAAAAATAAGTGCTCCCGTAATTACACGGTATGATCCTTCTTAGGAACAAAATGTTGTAAGATTTGAAAAATCAGATGATGTTAGGGTCAAGGTTAGAAAAGAGTTCATTTCTAATGGATATTTTGTTAATTCTCTTGAGTTTAAATCATTTGTTTATGAATATAAAGGCAATAAAATGAGACAAAAGATGCAAGATGTCACTCTTGAATGAGAAGTTGTTGTTTTGGAAGAATTGAAAAAAGAAATAGACAAAGAGATGGAGTCCATCACTCTTGAGAGAGGGAGAGAGTTACTCCAAGAAACTGGAGTATTGCTTTTTCCCAAATGGAATATAAGCTTTGCAATTATGTTTGATAGTTTTAGAAAGAGAGGAGATAAAACAATGAATCTAAGAGAGGAAGCAAGTGACAAGATGTATTCAGGATATGGATACAATCCAAATGAGGTGACCTTGATTATTTGGTCACTGTACCCCCATGAAAAAAGACCAAATGTGATTGATAATCCAAACCAAATGTTTGGACATCTCTTGGTTCAAAGAGTAGGGGATACCAACCCCGTGGAGACAACAGAGTTGAATTTCAATGTGGAAAATTTCACCAAGGAACAAATTAATAAGTTGGTTAAAGAAAATGATAGGTTGAAGAAGGAATTAGCACATCAAAGAGAAAGATCATCTTCCTCTTCCACACCAGAATTGTATTCCCCATGGCTTGAGAAAGATAAGAGAGTGTTGGATGCAATGGCTGATATAACTTATTGGAAGCAGTGTCAGCTGAAATCTCAGGAAAAATGTAAAGAATTGGAGAAGGAAGTCAAAACCATCAAGTATAATATTGCATCTGAAATGATCAAGGGAAGATTCAATAAGATGATGAAATATGTAGATGAATATTGGAGGCAATTTAAATAGGTACACTCAGCAATAAAGGAGAATGAACAATTACAAGGGAGAACAATCGAAAAGAGAGAAGAGCTTCAAGACAAGCAAATCCTGAAAGGACAGATAATGCAGACACATAAAAAATTGGTAGAAACACACAATGGATATCATAATAGGCTCATGGAGGATCTTGACTACTTCAATTTGACTCTGATACTCTATGATGATATGGGAAATCCTTGGGAATATGATGATTGAAAGGAAGACTTTAATGCACTTCTGACTGTTGCATTACAAGAGATCAATGACGAGTATATGATTTTACAAAATACTCACAACTAGATCAAGAAGATGATGTATAGGGAGTATGATATGAGAGAAGTTATCTCTAAAGTAGATACTTGTGTTGAACAAGAATACATCCATCACCTCTTTGCATTCAATATGTTCCTCAACCAAACTATGGATACACCAGACATAGCAGGGCAACCATTAGGGTGAAAGGAGTCGGCCAGAAGCATGAGCACCATATCATGGAGTAGAAGCTTTGAACAGATCTTAGGTGGTCACAAGCTTCTACTTGGAGATTAATGAATTGGTGCATTCAGTTGTTGCAATATTTTGTTGTCTTAATTATGTTTAGTTATCAAACAACATGATTTTTTGTAACAGGTTTGTAGTTTGTTGCCTCTCACATATATAAGAGAGACCAAGAACAGAGTAAAACATCATCACATCATTTCCATTTTAGGGTAGGCATTAGTAAGAAGATAGATTGCACCATTTTTCCCATCCATCTCATATCAGAAACTACTATTATAATGCATATTATTCAAAGATAAATATAATGGAAAAGGTTATGCATAATTGTTGATTTGCTTTCAAGTGTTCAATTGTTGTGTGGATTTATATGCTTATATGTTATTTAGTTCTCTTCGAAGTGGCTATTTATGTTATTCAAATTGAATGTGTGGAAATACATTTAATTTTTCAATACACATTTGTTGTAGTTGTGTGATGTTGTTGATTGGTTTTGATGTGCAAAAGAATTAAAATTCCTTTAAGAAATCAAATTTGATAGGTTCTTGTTTAGATTAAAGTCCTTTTGAATATATTGTCTTAATTGGTTTCCTTTCACATTTGAATTAAATCCTTTCACAACTTCACAATAGCACAAGGGGATATTACTAGGATTACTAAGAAGAGTCCAAATAACTGACATACTTGCATGTTTTCATAAGGTGCAAACATTCAAAGTGCCCAACTGTTCGAGTTAAGCTGAAGAGTGAATCTACCTATCATACAGAAACCTATCTCCAAAATCATCATTCATCCCTCCACTCTGTCCATCCAATAGAAGTAGGCACTAGTCATAATTAGATATTACATACAAAATATAACTCACAAACTTGAACTCTCAATTACTCTCACTAGTATTTAGTCATTAAAACTCTGCATCGGCTTCATCTCACGTGCCATAGTAAGTAGATTGCTCAATCTAGGAACTATATCTATCTGCAAATCTACCTTATTGTTTAGGTATACCCACCTAGGTCTGGAAGAGCCTGAAGAGTAGAAGGTAATTAGTCCTTACCTTGTTCGTGGGCCAAAGGTGTATTAAGGGATTGGTACCCCCTTATGGTTTAAAACTTGTACTTTTGAGACCTAACACTAGTGATGATGGCCCAAGATTTTTCATCAAAATATATGCATGAATTCCATGGTTTAACTACATCTCACTATCCTTTCCATGATGAGAAGGTATAGGTAGATTTAAACAAGAGCCTCCATTGTTTGAATTGTCATCAAACAATACCTTCAACCTCAAGTTATGTCATTACATATAATGACATTTCCCCAATTGTTTGTATTGTTTAATCACACAATAAGGGGCCTTTAGATCCCAATGGTACCTTCCCAATCTACATATACCTTCAGTGTTAATGAAAATCATAGGCAGAAGTGGAAGTGTTAGGAAGGTAGGTCTATTTCATCTATATTTTTTTCATTGTCAAAATACATCTACCTTAATTGATGCAGATTTGCTCATGAGATTTATGCATGATCACTATTGCTATCTATTCTTTATTGGTTTGATATATATTCCCATGATTTGTTTCCTACAGTACTTGACTAATGACTCTCTGTGAATAACCCAAGTATAGTGCTTTAATTTCTTTCAAACATAAAGTGGGTGGTAAGTGTTGCTTTATGTGATAACCATACATGACTTAGTTAAGAAATGGGAATATCACTTATAAGATTTTCTCAATAAGTTGGGATCCTGTATGCAAGTACATGATGTCTATCTTTTTGTTTTTCCCTTTTTAGGTCCACTCTTGAAAGCTCCTAAGTGGTTGAAGAGACCAATTGGTGTCAGTTTTGGATTTGAAGGAAAGATTGCTTCTTTTCAACCCAGTACAATGTCACAAAGTGTTGTTGGCTCTTCTAAGGTAGAGTACAATTTATTCTTTGGTACATGTCATTAAGATGATATAGCCTGGTCTTATTTTTATGCTATTTTCATAGGTATATACACATAATCTTGTTACCGAGGACAGTCTGGTGCTTCATTCAATAGAGTTTGAAGCTGCAATAGCAGATAGTGATAAATCATCATTTTGAGCTTTGTACGATAAGAAGTCTTAGGATTCTCAATTACTTATTTGTGGATAATTTTTGAATGGGATTAATAACAATTTACATTCATTTGTATTGTTTCACTTGCAAATTTTTGGTTTTTGCATTGATTTAGTTTGGAAGAAGAGAGGGAGACATGGAATTTCCTAAGATTCATGTTTGAAGATGAAGGAAATGCTAGGAAAAAGCTACTTGGGTACCTTGGATTTCAAGTGTAGTCAACAGAGAATCAAGACTTACAAGAAGCTCAATCTGCCAACATTGATGATATTAGCAGCGAAATAATCAACAATGTCACTTTTGATGATACAACACAATTAGATCCATTAGTTCGGTCAAAAGGTGGACAAGATGTTACATCCCCCAATGAATTGGGATCCTGTATGAAAATACATGATGTCTATCTTTTCATTTTTCCCTTTTTAGGTGCACTCTTGAAAGCTCCTAAGTGGTTGAAGAGACTAGTTGGTGTCAGTTTTGGATTTGCAAGAAAGCTTGCTACATTTCGGCCCAGTACAACGTCATAGAGTGCTATTGGCTCTTCTGAGGTAGAGTGAAATTTATTCTTTGGTGCATGTCATTAAGATGATATATGGTCTTATTTTTCTACTATTTTTATAGGTATATATACACAATCTTGTTACCAAGGATAGTATGGTGCTTCGTTCAATAGAGTTTGAAGTTGCAATAGCAGATGGTGAAAAATCATCATTACGAGCTTTGTGTGATAAGAAGTCTTAGGATTCTTAGTTATTTATTTGTGGATACTTTTTGAATGGGATTAATAACAATTTACATTCATTTGTATTGTTTCACTTGCAAATTTTTGGTTTCTGCATTGATTTAGTTTGGAAGAAGAGAGGGAGACATGGAATTTCCTAAGAGTCATGTTTGAAGATGAAGGTAATGCTAGGACAAAGCTACTTGAGAACCTTGGATTTCAAGTGTATTCAATAGAGAATCAAGACTTATAGGAAGCTCAATCTACCAACATTAATGATATTAGCAGTGAAATAATCAATAATGTCACTCTTGATGATAAAACACAATTAGATCCATCAATTTAGTCAAAAGGTGGACAAGATGTTACATATCCCAAAGACAATGGTGAGGAGTTTTTTGATAATTTGCATAGTCCGAAAGAAGATTCCTCACTTCCTCTCACTGAAAATGATTTTGTTGTTGGGAAGGATACCCTAGGCAATGTAGAAGAGGTGCAACATGAAGCTACTAAAGATTCGACTGAATACTCAAAATCTGATGAAGCCATTCAAATTTCTTTAGTTGTTGGCAATTATAAGGGAGCATTCATGCAATTCCTGTCAACAAACAAGATGGGAGATGCACTTCTCATTTCTCATGTTAGGGGGAGTTCTTTACAGGAGAAAACTTGTGATGAATATTTAAGAAAAATGAATTGTTCCTATCTTAATGTTATGCTTCTATACTAATTACATGGAATTTGTAACATCTTAAAGTATTTTAATGTTTTATGTTTTACCCTCCTTGTATTCAGCTATCTAGATTTTAGAAGGCTAACTAGCTATGTTTATCTAAAATATATTTCTTTCTGTAGTATATTTTCTGATTTAACACTATTAGTGCAAGTGGTTTCTGCTATGGTCAATAATGATCTTATTGGCCTTGTGAACAACAGGCCTTTGAAATCCTGGAAAGAAACTCTTGCTTTACTTTGTACATCAAGTGTTTTTTCCCACAAAAAATACTTAAATAAAAATTATGTAAATTGGATAATGCAATTTTGATTTGGAGCAAATTGTACTTGATAATAAGTTTTTTTATAACTCATTTCTAATTTATGTGACTTGTAGTTTAAAGTTTTTGATATAATGAGAAAGCATATAAATTTATGCATTGTATCATACAGTTGTGTACAATATTTTCAAAAATTTATCATAGTTGTATCATAGATACAAGACTTGGACATAAAACAATCTTGGCAGGCTGATTTTTGACTTAAGACTTGGAGGACTCGGCACAGACTTGGTAGGCTAACTTTTTGACTTGGACATTGAAGGTAGGTTTTCAAATCAAATAAACCTTACCCCATAGAGTGATGTGTGTTTTCCATTATATTTTCATTGAATGCTCTTGGAAAAGAAATAAAATTAGATATGATGGTTTTTTGTTTATTATTTCCAATTGATTCTAAGTTTTCTTTAACAGGCTTGGGGTTGTAAGATCAAAGGGGTCTCTTGTAGTCAATAGAGAAAGAAAGTTGGTCCTTGAAGAGATTGTAACAAAGATGTGATAATCACAAAGCACAAGGTTCAAAGCAATGAGATCATAATGTAAAAACAAAAGAGAAAAAATATGTTTTTATCAGAACAATGACTTTAACGATTGACTATGAAGAACAATCATCATAAGATAGCAGTGAATACAAACAATGGCAGTACCAATGAGTTATCAATACAGTAAATAAAGAGTTCCAATTTTCAATGCATGATAACAATAGTCCAAGGCATGCAAGGGATAGGAATGAAAGACAATAAATAGAGGGAAAATAGTTAAAAATGATCACTATTATATCAAAGCATATGAGTGTCAGAGGATTATAGCAAAATGAAGGAGATAATAGCAATTGTTATGAATTCCATGTGACCCGATATCATGCACAAAGAAGATGTAAAAGACCATGGAATAGAGTGAAAAGGGGTCAAAGTCAATGAGATTCATTCAATGTCAAAGAGCATTATCATTATATCAGTGAAAGCACAAGATTGTAACAACAATGAAGTAATGGAAAGCAAGAATAGTATATGCAACATCAAGATCACTGTCATAAAGGATGAAGATCAACAAGAGGTTTTAGGATTCAATATTTCACTTACCTTTAGATTGTAACCTTGTTTAATTTCTTGCCCTTTCTTGAATTACTTGTTGCAACTCAAAAAACACTACTCAACAAGCTCTAGCATTACAAAAATAGAAACCACCACTCTTTGCATTAATTTGTTTCAAACCAATTGGAAAACCTTAAAATGTGCACGGGAGCTGAAATACCAAATTGTTGATTAAACTTCGAAACTTCCCTCCAACATGCAATCACAATTTTTTACACCAAAAATTAATTGCTTGAGATTCCCTCCAAATGCATACATGACCTGATCGACCAAGGCACCAAAAATACCTTCTTCTTTTTTGTCTACCATTAATACCTATTACTAAAATGCACAAAAAAAAACTATTGCATGGAAGGCATGCAAAAATTAATCTTCATTTTTAGGGGAAAAAATTCATCTATCTGCATTGTCATTTTAATATAGGTTGTGAAAATTAAGATAAGCATGATGTGCTCCTAAAATTATTAGAGTTCAAACTTGTATAAAAAATAACATCTATAAAAATGATCAACATATAATTGATTTCATAGATTAATAAATAATTCTATTTTTAAAAAATAATTAACAATATAAAGCCTAAAAGAGAAAAAAATTGCATACCAAAAGCAATCATTGTTATTTATATTTCACATTATTAAGATGGTCGAGTATATCAGCGAGCGAAGATAGAAGTGAATCAATTTCTTCATTTTTATTCCAATTGGATTTGTTTAAATCATATTTTATCAGTGAAATTGACCACAATTGCTCTTTGATACATTTGACATGCTAACACAACAAGAAAATCAAACTAGCTTCAAATCATAGTTAAAAACATTAATGATTCATTAACATAATGAGTAATAAAAGTTAAAGAATGTAAATGTTTATAATTTTTTTTATAAAATATGTGAAGGCCTTAAGACTACACTCAGAGGCAATTCCTTCCATGCAATAGGTATTTTTGGTGCACCAAGCAACCTAGGTAGCCAAATGGCCTGCTTAGGTAGGGGTCCCATGAGGGGGGCTTAATCTCTATGGATTATGATCAAATTCGAAAGAAAAAAGAATAGAGGAGTAATAGTCATTTATTTAGTCATTAATTTAGCCATATATTTAGTCATTTATTTAGTCATTTTTATTTGTTTGATATTATTCATTTATTTAGTTATTTTTATTTGTCTGATATTAGTCATTTCTATTTGTCTGATATTAGTCATTTATTTAGTCATTTAGTTGTGATTTAACCAAATGACCAAATTAGTCACTGATAAATGACCAAATTAGTCATTTATTTGCAAAATACTACTAGTGTTAGTCACATGACTAAAATTTTTAGTCACGTAGTCATTTATTTGTCAAATTCTACTAGTGACATCCATTCCCTTCCATGCTAACATTTCTTCTATCCTTCATCCTCAAGTCTTATCATCCATTTTGAGAGCACATTTGTGTTCTTTGAACCCGCCTGTCCTCTCAAGGGGGCATACCACAACCCTCCTGGTCATCTTTCCTCACCCTACTTTCACTAGGGTATATTTCAAAATTAAATTTCTTTGACACAATTTGATGATCTACATTATGTCAAAGAGGGGAAAAATGTAGACACTAAAAAATCTCCTAAGTATGCAAGCAACATTTTTCCTTGGTCGTCATCCTCTAATAATTAAATAATTTTAATTATTTAATTATACTTATTCATATTAAATAATTTAATCATGATCAATTAAAATTATTTAATTGTGTCACTAATACCCCCTCTCTTTAATAATTAAATAAATCATTATTTATTTAATTATCTATCTTTCATCATCTATCCATAGTCAGATAATAATAATAATTATTTGACCTTTTATTCTTCTATAATTAAATAATTGTCAAAATTATTTAATTATGTGTCATTCTTCTCTTTTGAATAAATAATTCAAATAAATCATCCATGTCAATTTCCATCTCCCCATTTAATTAAATTGATTAATTTAATTAAATGCCCCTTTTTTTCTCCAAATAAATAATTTGAATAAATAATTTATTTGCCACTTGTCCTTTTCCTCCATTTTTGAATAAATAATTTAAAATAAATTATTTATGCACCTCCTCCAGTCAAAGATGCCCTGTCATTAACCCCTATCATAGCCTTCATTGTTGTCATAGCCGTCGGCATCATACTTGTCATGATTCCTCCAAGAATAGCATATTCTTGGTGCATCAATTCTAGACCATTGATCTTGGAATCCTTCTAGAGAATTAATCTCGACTATCCATTTTGTAACCTCCATCTCATGCATCCTCCACCATTGATCTTGGAATCCTTCTAGAGGATTAATATCAGTCATCCATTTGAAAGGTTGTCTATAAAAGCAACCCTCCTCCATTTTCACCTTAACAACTAATCTTCTCCAACTTTCTTACTTACTATTTGCAGGTTTTGCACAAGTATTCCAACAAATATGAGGGAAAAGTTTCACAAGAAGGAGAGCAAGAGAAGTGAATCAACCATAGTGGGGTGTAATTTATTTCATGCTTTGCATTTCTAGTTCTCTCTATTATTTTGTATTCTCTTGTTGATGAGGTCTTATTAGTCTAGAGGTGTTAGCTATCACTATTCTAGGTTACAAGTTAAGAAACCCCATCTCACACCATGTAACAACAAAGAAAAACATGGAGAAAGTTCTCACTTGTTCAAGGATAATCACATATTTGTGTTTTCAGGAAAGAGGCTACTTGTGTTGCTATGGTGTGAGAAAAACAATTACTCGTTAAGGGAGATCAACTCCTTTAATAGATTGGTGTTTGAAAGCTAGATGTTAACACCCCTTTTTGATTTGGTGGCCTGGGGCTATCAAATGAGGTGTTCTATATTGGGTTGAATTTGTTGCCCAATGGTTGGATTGGTCTGCTTCTTCAAAGATCTGAATTCTCACTTTGCTTTGTCAAGCAGACGACCCCAACTGGAGCCACTGGTGTTACTTGTAAAATCCATGGCCATTTAAATTATTTTTTGCCCCTTATGCCTTTCAGTTTCCTCCATTTTGTTTGATTAGGGTTAAGAAATTGCATAAAGGGTTTAAAACCTTATATCCTAAAATCTTAAACCCTTGGCATGCACTTTTGTTCTAAAATCATGTTGAACTCCTACGTCTGGTTCTTGGTCATTCAAGTTACAACTTATGTCTAGGTGGTCGTGTGTTCACCGACCCCTTTACCTTGTCTTTTCGGTCGTCACCCCAGTTAAAATATTTAATCTTTTCCTATGTCATGGGGTTTTCAAATCTCATAACCTCCTGACTTATCATTTTCTTTGTTGTTAGTGTGTCGCGAGTTTTCAAAACTTCGCAACCTCCGACATGAGGTTCTTTAGTTAGGTTTTTTGGTGAGTTGGTGACAATGAAGGTAGCATTCAATGTGGGAACCAACTACTGACAAGATGACATGTGGCAAGAAGCGATGGTGGATGGTGGAATGTACGTGATGTGGGTCCTATGGTCTTCAAGCCTAGCAATAGTTGTGGTGGGCCTTTAATCGAATGATGGGTATTAAAGTGAATGCCTTAAATGCATCTTAGTCGTTCCCCAAGCACCCTGCATGAATAAAATATTTTTTTCCAAAATATTGCAAGGTTAGCGGGATGGTGATGCATGTCTCTAGTGGGACCTATAGAGGCAACAAATGCAATAGTGGAATGTGATGTCACCATGATGGGTGGCAAAGGAATCAACGGTTGTCATCAAGATGATTTGACGGTGCTTGTCAGTTCCGTTGAGTTTTTAGTGGATCTCGGCTCGGTCCCATGGGTTTAGTGGAGAGTGGTGGAGATAAATCCATGGTGGATGCATGTTGACCATTGATGAAGATGGTGGGACCTAATACGAAGGTGATGTTGGTGGATGATGATGAAGGACGCTAGGAGGCGTTACCCTATTTACACAATTGGATGAATCACATCATTGTTGTGAGTCATGCAATGATGTTTATGGTGATGATCATGCAGTCTTGATTTAAAGTGTTTAAATCCAATGGTTGGGTTTTAAATTTGCTGACAAAGAGAGTTAGGTGTTGGATCTTGGAGCAATTAAGATATATCGATAGCCATAGTTCAAAGTGTGATTTCCTGACAGTTGGCTACTCCTCTTCATGGGTATTGACTATGCAGTAATGGTGCATCCATTTCTCAACTACCGAATTGATTCCATATGGCTTCATATTGCATTCTTATGCTTCTTCCAAGGCTAAAGTGATTGTTGAGCGATGCCATTTATTTCCTAGTGTGTTGCAGTGGTTTTGGTCTTTATCAGGGTATATTCTTCCTGACTATTATCGCAGATTTCTTGAGGGTGCCATGCTTATTTTTAGAATGCCATCAATGTTGGAGTGTACTCGAGGTGTCAGAGGCCTTTATGACCAGTTGTTGCTTCATTTTTGGGGGGAATTATTGTTGTTTGTAATCTGATTAGATTTAATCCTTTCTGTAACTCTGATTGAGTTAGGGTTGGGGTTTGAATTCAAAATATGAGTTATGCCTACACTATAAAGGCAAGTTTTGTTGTTTTTGTATTGTTCATACTTCTACTCTCCAACCTGAGTGGTCTAGTGTAGTGTTTCCCTAGAAAATTTTTGTTTCTATGCTTTCTATAATTCTTTGCTTTGATTCAAGTTGAATAGGGTAAGTCCTTTGGACATAGATAGGGAATGTAATGAGCTATTCTCTGTAATAACAAAAGATGACCACCATACAACATTTGTATTCTACTTCACTATATATGTCAATCTATATGTTCTCCAAATATTGTATGCTTCACTAATTATGTTGTGTACGACAAGGATGGTACTCTACCATTCTGTTAGGCCACTGGCGAAAGAGAGGCATGGTACTACATGCGTAATAAATTGGGACTTTTTGAACCCAATATTGGTCACCACCAATCTCATTCTCTCTATCACACTTGGTGCAACTATCAGGCTAGGTCTAACAAGATATTTAAATTCCTTGATCATGCTATGATCTCAACTCAATCTTTTTTCTCTTTTTCTAGCTCTTCATCGCTTCTGGTTTGGCCGTTTGTGGATGTGACATTGTCAGGCCACTTTCCTGTTTCAATTAGCATTGAATGGGAGTTAAGACAACCTCATGCTAGCAAGACTCAATTCTTTTTTAACACATCCTTGTTGAATCATCAGCCCACATTGGCCCACATCCGTAAAGTTTAGAATTTGGAGTGTTGTCCACCCCACAATACAGGCTAGATTTCTTGGTGGAATGATTCCATCACTCGCATGGTGAGGTTTCTCTACATTTATGGGTGCCAATTGGCCATCTTTCATAGAAGGTCCTATGAGGCAACCGCGTTTGACCTCCGATCTACCACTGAGGCTCTGGTGGTTGCTCTTTTTCCCCTTCCTTTCAATTTAGGGTGGTGGATCAGTTAAGGTACAAAAAACAAGTTGTTGATAATTATGCTACCAGAGGGGTGAAAATTAAGGTTAGGCTACACTGGCTTAAAATTGGAGATTGTTCCTCAAAATAATTTTCTAACCCTTCATGCCAGACACTCTTCTCTTGGGATCAAATAGATCAAAGAAGGCAATGTTGTGGTCTCTGAGTTGCCTAACATTATCCAAGCCTTTTTTAGGCACTATGAGCAGGTGTTCACTGCTCAGGATTACACTCCAAAGTGGTAGCAAGCTCTTTAGGATTTCCTTGCTATTGTGCCAAATAGGCTATCCCCAAGCTAGAAATTCTTTGTGAGCAATTGTTCATAATTAAGGATCTTAAAGAAGTTGTTAATACTATGGTGGATGAAAAAGCCCCAGAAATTGACGGTTTCCTGTGTGAATTTTATAAACCCCTTTGGGATTGTGTTGGGAATGATTTGCATAAGGTTTATCTTGAAGCTTTTCATTCTAAAAATTTAGGAAATCTTATCAATAAGGGGAATATTAAATTCATACCTAAATTTGGTGATCCCGAGGATATTTGTAATTGGCAGCCCATCACGCTACTCAACGTCTCTTATAAAATAATTTCCAAAACCCTTACCTTGAAAATCCACCATATTTTGTCTCAGATTGTGTGCTAAGAGAAAACAAGATTCATTAAGTCCAGATTCATTTTGGACAACATTATTGCTATTTGGGAAGGGATGGAATGGGCCAGACACTCTAATCAAAAAGCTATTTTTATTAAAATTGATTTCACCAAAGCCTATGACTGTATTGAATGGCCTTTTATTTTTTCCATGCTAGCTATCATAGGGTTTGGACCTCATTTCATATAGGCTATGCAATTTTTTTTCTTTGATGCCTCCACTTGCATCACCATTAATGGACGTCAATCCCCTTCCTTTGGTTTGTTTCATTCCATTTGCTAGGATTGCTCGCTCACCCCCTCACTTTATGTGCTTGCTGCTAAAGGGTTTGGATATTTTCTAGCTCATGGTGTTTCCCAGCTAGTCAATGGCCACTTTGTTGATGATTCTTTTCTCACTCTTCTTGAAGAGGAAATTAATGTCAAAGCTACTCTAGATTACCTTGAGACTTTTTCTCTTGCCTCTGGATCTGTCATTCAATGGCATAAGATCTTATGTTACAGATAGTTTATCCTACTCAATCCTCAATGGATTCAAAACTATGGCTAGAAGTCGATTTCTCTAGGTGAAATCTCTCAATTCCTGGGCATTCCTTTTGCATTTCAGGCTTCTCCCTCGAATCTCTGGCAAGTGGTTCTTTCTCGAATCAAGCAGAAACTTGCTTTCTGGATTACCAAGCCTCTCTCTCTAGCTATTAAATTCTAGATTTGTTCTAAGGTGTTGGAAGCTACACATGTATACTATTCTTCATGTTGGGCACCTTTGAATGCCACCTATGGTAAGCTTGAAAATATTTTCAACAATTTTCTTTGGGCCTTTTCTGAGATGCATCAAGGGTTTCACCACATTGCTTGGGAGTTTTGTTGCCTATCTAGAGACTCTGGAGGGATTGGATTTCTCTCCACTCAATGGCAAGGGATTGTTCTTTGTGTCAAATGGATTATCAGAGTGCTTACTAGCAATGAGGCTTGGAAAATTCTCCTCAAGCATTACATTCAGTTCGGTTTTCCAATGCATAGACCTACTTGGAAGGGGATTGAATTTCAAACCCTACTGGTTATGAGGGAACTAGTCCAAATTGTGGGAACTTTCATGGCCAAGAGCATTTGGAGAGCCTAGGAGGCAATTAAGCCTTGGATCCACTGGACTAGCTCTGGCTTTTATGATGGTATTTCACTCAATCAATAAAATGTTTGGTAGTCACCTCTTTTTTCCAGTAATGGTCAACCTCTGGCCAAGTCGCCTTGGCTTAAGGCTCTAATATTTCATAAGAAATTTATCCAAACCTTGCAACACATTTTTCATAGATCCACAATGTGTATCATGTCATGGGGGGATTTTTGTGCTCATTATAGGCTTCAAAACTAGGACCATGACACCTATGATGGTCTAGTGAATGCCATTCCGACTGACATGCTTCATATGGTGGACATTAGTTTCACCAAGCATTGGTGAAAGGACTGGAAGTGGTACCTAGACACCCCTTTTAGAAACTACAAGCCTCAACTTGGTTATCAATGGATTTTTCCTCATTTTCCTATGGTTGACAGTTTGAACCAACAGTGGCATCTCCAATATTTTGTGTTTGTTTGGTGTAGAAGATTCTCTACAACTTGGTCTGCAAGTGTTGGGCCAAAGCTTACCCACTTTTCTTGGTGTATTCTTTTCCAAGGCTTACATGTGGGGTTTTGAATTGTCCACTTGGGGTCTGAGACCCTCATTTCCTATTTTGTGGGTGGGCAGAGTTGTTTAAGCATCTTTTCTAGTTTTGTACCAAAGTTCAGTAGCTATGGAATTAGATTCATGACTTTTTTTGTTCGTTCAGGCCAGAGTCATTTTCTTGGCATATGATTTTGTTGGGTGATTCACCTAGGCTTCCCACAATGTATACCCAAATTTGGCACACTTTCAAGGTGGAAATCCTCTTCAATATTTGGAAAGATAGAAATACTTTCATATTTTCTCACAGCCAGATTGATAAATCTGTATCTTTATACTCTAAAGCAATTATTTGTTTTAATATTCTTTTGCAGATTCAAGTGCAAGCAAACAAAGTTGCACTTGAATTTTCTACCTCTGGGTTCTTTTGGACCACTAGGGTAATTCCCCTTGCATTGTAGCTCGTGTTCCCTCTTTGCCTACCTCTTCTCATGGCCTATCACTCCCACAGGGCCAGCGGTGGAGTGGCTCTGCTTGCCCGCACTCTTAGGATCCTCCTCATCATGGCTCTCACCCTCCTCATATTTTGCATTCTCCTTCTCCATGGGTTGACCTGGGGTGGCCCTCTGGAGGGGTGGCAGGAGGTGGCAGTGGCACTTCTGGGTGGCCCACCGATAATGCTCCTAGTAGCGGTTCTAGTTGGACAGATACTACAAAATGGCACCTGCGTTTGGACTTAGCAATCTCACCCAAACGCGGGGATAAAGATAAAGAAAAAGAAAAAAGAAGATGACAATGGCTGGGGTCCTCCTAATGTCACTCTAGCCCTCACTGATGTATGGGGAAAAAAACCAGATGATAGGGACCCTCTACCCTCTGTTGGCACTACTATGGCTGCCTGATGGCCTTTTATTTTTACATGTTTGTAATGTTTATTGCTTTTTGGGCTCGACCCATGTGACTTTTCACTTCTAGGCTCTACCCATATGACTCCTGGATGTGCCTTTTTACCACCCACTTTTTTTTTGTGAATATGTATTTCTATCTTTATAATTAATATAGATACATGCCTATTCATCAAAAAAAATGTGAACAATCTATGATCTTATATTTCTCACTTATAAAAAGAGAATAAAAAATTAGATGCATTCACCAAAATCTTGATAGTGGACCCTCCCCTCAATCTGTCGATGAAGAAACAAAGTAGTCACGAATTCCTTTGAGAAATATTTATTGATGATCATATCCTCTTTTACATTTTAAAAATTTATTGAGTTTATAAAAGTATAAATAATTATAAGGGAATAAATTTATTTTTATATAGATCTAGGCTAATTAAATAAATACATATAATCAAGCAAAAAATAATCTAGATTTAATTAAGGAAGAGGAATATCTAGGAATTCATAAATTAAAATTCTATTTTTTGAAATTAAATGAGAAATATAGGCACAATTAGTTCTCAATTTGATGTAGAAATATGGAGGCTAAAGATGTACAAAATCAAATTTTCACAATACAAAAATTGATCTAGCTTAAGTGTGCTCAATCTCTCAAACTCTATGGAGGTATAGAATTTCCTATGGTTCAATACTTGGATATGATCTATTAGACATCAAATATTTGTAACCCATTTTGTTGTAATTATTGTTATCTAAATGTACATAAGGGTGACAATATTTAGAAATACCCATAGGGAACTTACCAAAGTTTTGGGGTCAATTTCTCCAAGGTCAAACATCTTGATGAATTGTATTTATATTTTAAGATCAAATATACATTTCCAAATGTCCTATATAAAATTTTTGGTGCAATTTATTCCTTTTATGCTCCAAATTTACATGGTCCTTGAATGATTACTTCTTGTAATTATCTTTATTTTAGAAATGATGTTTAATTGCACAATGAATCTCATTAAATACTAAGGAATAGAATAATTCATGCAAACATGTACCAAGTAGGCTCCCAAGGACTAGTAATAAAAGGAAAAGAGTCAATAATTTGAATTTGAAAAATCAAAATTTGAGGTCAATCCTAAGGACCTTAGGATAAAACTCGAGTTTTTGGGAATGGTTCAACCTAGGGAAATATAAATCTCATGATAAAGAATAATCATATGTAAGACTAGTTTGAAAATAGGGTGAATGTGTGAAAATGGGCATAAATAGGGATAAGACAAGGTCAAATATATGAGAATGTGTAAGTGGTAATAAAGTAGATGAATAAGGATCATTGAATGAGCCAAATTTAGTGTAAGTGTGTACGATCTATTGATATATAATTATTTTCTTGTCATTATTTTCAAATGTGCCAAAAATTAAATGGGAATCAACATGCATATTTAAATTTTACCACTACATTTCCCCCACTTTGATATGTGTGTGAATCTAGTATGAAAATATATTTCAAAGTATATTCTCATCCAACATTAAAAGATATGAGATCTATTTTAGTTAATAGCCCAATATTGAATTCTTCATGTGTTACATTTCTTGTCATGAGTAATCCATAGAGACCTATAAAATATAGAAAGGGTATGCAATGAGTAGCCTCTATCACACAAGTAAAAATAGGGATAAGCTATAGGTTCATTAATTATCTATAAAAAGTAGAGAGAGAGAAGGGTTATAAATTCTACTTGTATGAAACGTGATATTTTTCAATACTTTGATTAATGTTGTGGTGTGATGGAGTTCCACTTAGGGATGGTAAATGTAGTTTTCTAAATGGAAGTGATGTTTTCTTTTTAACAATAGTGATGTTGGCTTCTTTATGGTAGTTAATATATACTATAACTTTGCTCATGTACTAACATGTAAGTGAAATCAATATTTTTTAAGTACATTGATGAGTCTCTATATGGGAAGTAACTTTTTGAAAGATAAATATGAGAATTTTAGCAAAGGTATATGACCCTTTAATTGGTTGGAAGTGAAATATTCAAGGGAAAAAATGAGAGAAAATTTTCTAGGAAAAGTAAAGGTAATATATTAAGATGTAAGCATGTAAACATAGATCATGTAAAGTTATGAAATAATTCATAAATAACATCATTTAGTAAAAATATATGAATATATCAAATTATACTAATGTAAATTACATAAAACTAAGATAACCATCAAGGTATAAGATTTACCCTCAATATAGGAAAATCAGAAAGTAAATATGGCCCTATTAAAAAGAACATGCAAGTATTTAGAACATGGGGAAGGCATGGTGTCCCTATCATAAGGAAATATAAGACTCATAACTATTTAAGGAATAAATAAATATGCATGAACATGGAAGTAAAGTTATGATCAATATCATAATCATTAGATAAAATCATAGCATGGTTCATAAGGCATATAATAATAGGTAAATAAGGAAAATTTAAATCATAAACATGGGTTTGTAGGTAGAGAAGCATGATAATATCAAGAAAATTTTTGAAACTACTATAATGAAATTTCCTACATGTGTATGCAAATAATAAACTTAATTATTTATCCAAGGATTATCATATGATGATTATGTGATTGCATAAAATCAGCAACAATATAAAATCAACAAGCTATATTAATAAAGGATTTACATAAAAAATCCTTTCAAGAAAAAAATACTCATGGGAAAGAAAAAAATTATATATTAGTATTCAACAAAAAGATAATTCAACAAGGTAACACTCTCTTCACTCTAACAACTTAGAAGAACTTGGATACTTGCAAAATAAACTTATGAAACTATGATCTCATGTATCTAATTTATAAATAAATGGGACAAGAATACCACAAATGACTTCCAAAAATAATGTACCATCAAACCATAGTAAAATTCAAAAAATGCCACATCCAAGATGAAGAGGCTCTTTTGATAATATAAAATGTAACTCCCAATGAGCCATGAATAGAAAAAAATAGCCTCCATACTAATGATAGAAGACATACTTAACTTGTAACTCCTCCATAATGGTCCATATCCCAAACTAGGCACTTGAACTAATCACCAAATTCATATGGGACCCATCAATAACATGCAAGATGATCCACTACTCAATTCTCATGCCCAAGTTGAGAAATTTACTAAACATAGCTTTGTAATTGTCATTGACAACTCCACCTCTTTAGTGAATGTATATAACTAGTTCCAATATTCTTGAGGAATATGAATTATAAATTATTTTCAAATTACACCTAGGCATCCTAGGACCTTTTCTAAGCCTATTAAAAATACATATAATATATATAGAAATGCAAGGTAAATGACACCTTATGTTAGGAATTAGGTGGTGTACACCTTGCATAATGCTTATAATGTTTAATTTATTATTATATGTGTGGTGCACCTATGGGTAACTAGATGGGCGTGCATCACTAGGAGTTATAATGTTGGGGCCATTTTATGTTTTATGTAACATTGGGAATTAATTGTAAAATGTAATTTTTTAATATTGGGGAAAAATAAAAATAAAATAAAGTACCCAATATTAAATGAGGGGTCACATGATTTTGTAAGTTCGTGGTTTTGGGCACATGGTTTATGTAATACCACTTGGTGTTTTTGTGGGAGATTGCTTCTATAAAAGAAACCACGAGGGTGGTTGTCTAGGGTTGGAGAGTTTTCTATAGGTTAGTGAGTTGAGCTTATGCATGTGTGAGGGTTTGAAGCATGGCATGGGATGTGTTGATTCATGCTTGGTCACATGGAATGCATGGAT
This sequence comes from Sequoia sempervirens, assembly GCA_007258455.2. Taxonomy (NCBI): domain Eukaryota; kingdom Viridiplantae; phylum Streptophyta; class Pinopsida; order Cupressales; family Cupressaceae; genus Sequoia; species Sequoia sempervirens. The sequence goes on from VDFB02356089.1 coordinate 173,036, forward strand.
AGCTTGTGCTTTAGAAGTGTCCATGGAGTCTATGAAGATGTATTGTAATGGGTTTTCATTGCTAAATAATACATGGAGTGTGAATGCTTTTGGAGGCTGGGTTTTTCCCTCTTGAGGGTTTTCCCAGGGTATATCTTGTGTCATCCTTCATGAGTATGTTTTCTATTCTCTTGCGTGTTGATATTGAGTATTTACTTGCATGGTTTCAAATTTGGGTTATGTGGAAATTGTCATACAATGGCTGCAAGTTTCCTTACAAGTGGTATCAGAGCCATGGTTGTGGTTGGATAACCCTAGGTTGAGAAAAATATTGCTTGAGTTTGAATCTATGCAATGCATGAGAGAATGAAATGCATGGCAAGATATGAGGATTTTGCAAGTTGTTTATTATAGATCTAAGGGTTTTGGGTTTGTTGTTTTGATGGGTTGTTTGCAAATTTGAGGTGTGAGAAATTTTGGGTGAAAAGGGTTTTTTGGCTATGTATTCAAATGAGGGTTTTGTGGGGGGAAATTTATAGAAGACCTCCTAGAACAAAATGGACCTCATAGTTGGATCTGGGTTGGTTGAGAGACCAATTTTGATATATAATTTTCCCTATTTTGGTTACTGGAAAAAAATGCAATTTTTTTTGTAAAAAACCCTATTTGTAGGTCGTGCAGACGTCATTCTTCAAAAAATAAAAAATAAAAATTTAAAAAAAAAATGAAAATAAAATCATGTCGTCGATTGAAAAAAATCCTTGCAAAATGAAAATAAAATAAAAATCATGTTAAAGGGGGGGCCAAAAAAATTATTGAAAAATTCTTTAAAAAAATTTAAGTGGAGAGGGGTTGGACCCCCCCTTCCCCGCCATCATACTTGCAAGTCTGCAGGTGGCTTTTCGTTATCAAGTACGGCCCTACCATCTTGTCGGCTGGTAGCTACTAGCAGGCTTGTAGGTCATGCCTTTTGCCGCCCTTTAGGGCTTTCAAAACTTTTTTTTTAAATAAAAATTTTTATATTAATTTTTCAATTGCCCGAAATAAATTCCGCTCGTGAATATTTAAAGGGCCTAATGAATTTTTATTATGCAAAAAAATTTAATTATTTTGAAATGCATTTTTTTGGTCCACCACCCAAGGAGCGGCGCTACCTGAGTGGGGCCGCCGCTCAACCACCTAAATTTTTTTGCCTTGGATTCAAACTGTTGTTTTACTTCCAAGGGGCATAACTTTTGCCCAAGGTGTCCAATTTTTCTCTTCTTGGACTCATTGGAAAGGTGACTCAGAGATTTACACTATGGTGCTAGATATTTTTCCAGATTTTACATTTTTGATAGTGTTTTTCTTGGTTAAATTCAGGTGTTCTATTTGAGCTTTGAGAGGTGATATCAAGTGCATACAGAGTCAGATTTTGGACTTCGAATAATCAACGAAAATCTTGTTTAGAGCACTACAAAGTGGATCAAGTTTTGAGTTATTTTGGCATGGTTTATTTATTTTCTCTTTATTTGACCTATTTATGGGTTACTTTGACTATGGTGATACTATGATTTTATGGATGATCGGATCTTGGAGATTTGATGTTGGATTTGTTGTATGCTCAGTTTTACATCTCATATTATTCTCTCATTTGACATGGTTATCAGTATATGTTTGGATTTGTATTTTGCATTGTTGTATCTACAAGTTGTGCAATGTTGTAGGAGATCTATACTTACATGTTGCATTTATGACTTGGACATGGGTTGTCTATACCCATTGATATTTTAGTGTTGATGCATGTTCAATTTTTGTGGCTTGGTTTAGTCACTTGGTTTGCTGGTTTTGTTGTCATGTTGAGGAGGTGAGATGGTATTACTAGGTACAGTCATGATATGAGACCTATGCAGTTGACTATGATTATGCAGATATGTGGGCATGGTTGGATTACTTATTTTTGTTACATTTTGGTGGTGATCATGGTGTCATGGGTGTTTTCTTGTGCATTAGAGACTTTGGCATGTCATGATGGTTTATGTAGGCACATTTTTGATGGTGTTGGATTGGATCCTCATTCAGGTTGTGGCGGTGTATCTTCTTGGTATGAGGATCATGGTTTACTTTGATTTCCTATTGAGGAGCTCATGTTGCATTTTAGTTCTTTGATTGTATGAGGGTATCTCTTGTTTGATCTTCATTAAGAGATTGTTATCATGATGTCATGATAGCCTGTTACATTCATTGGTTACACTTTTCAGTGGGAGATTTTGATAGTGATGCATTGGCAGTGATAGATATGTTTATGATGGTTTGGAGGTTGTAGGTATCTTCTTGGCTTGGAGATTTTGGTTCTACTTGTTATGTTACTAAAATTTTAGTTGTGTGTTTATACCTCAATGATCTTCATGGAGAGGATGGTTGTCACGATGCCATGTGTGACTCGGTATCATAGTTCAATGGGAGTTGTTGGTAGTGAAATGGATGCATCATTGCTATGATTATCTTTACATGATTGGGGATATTGTTTCTTGGTTTAGAGTGTTTGATATTATGTCATGGTTTACTCTTGATGCACACTTAGAGTTTGGCATGGTACTTGTTCTCTTGAGACCTGGATGTTTATATATATATGTTATGGTGCATGTGATCTAGGAGGAGATGATTAGATCATGGATGTCATGTTTATGTTTCTGATTCCTAGGTTGGATATATGTTGCATTTGGAGTTTGGTATGGATTGATTGGTTACAGGTACTCATGGATACTTATAGATGTAGGTGATGGTTGGAGTTCTCTTGTGATTAGAGACACTTGATTGAGATAATTACTCTTGATGAGATTTCAGCAGGAATTCCAAGGAGCCTACAGCTTGGTTGGACGTGAGCTCAACATGGACATATGAGGAGAGTATTCTTGGTTGAGTCATGATGACTTGGATATCTTGGAGGAGTATTCTCATTCCGCACTCTTCATCTACTCAATGGTTCACTTGAGAGATGTTAAGGTTTGTTTATCACCTTGTACATGTTGGGTTTAGGAGATGGTTTATTGGGCTGATTTCCTTGGTTTGGGAAAGGTTACATTGAGTTTGATCTTCTTGTTCTGAGATGCTTACATCCATGATTAGTTACATGATACATATGTTATGTTTGATCTTGGTGATTGGATGGTTGGATGTTGTTATGGATTTTTCTATGGGGTGTTGTGGAGGAGATCATGTACTTGAAACAATTGGAATTTACAGGTGTGTGTAGGAGGACATGCTACAAGTGTTTGGTTTGTAGGTTTTGCATATCATTGTGGATGTTCCTTGGTACTACATGTTTAAATCTTCTATGTGATGTTGTTAGTAGAATTGGAATGCCTTGATCACTTGTGAAGGTTCCTTGTTTTTGGAATGTTAACAAAGTGACACATTGAGTGTGCTCATTCCAGGCTTGCATTCATTTGGATATTTCCCATGCAGTGGGAGCTCCTCAATGTGTATGTCACTCTTTGATAGGTTTGCACATGGAGTTTGTTATTGTGGTTTATGGTTGGATATGTGATGGCATGAGTTTATTATTTCATGTATACCTTGGAGGTATGAATAGTTGGATGTGTTGGCATTTGTTGTGGGTGTCATTTCGGTTATGGTGATTTATTCTTGATGGCTATTGGTGCATATCGTTACCTTTGGATTAAGTGTTTTTGTTTTTGAGATATCAGTTTGAGGCAAGATTATGCTTCTTTGTGACAGTTAGTGTGACATCTCTTTCGATGTGTTTGTATCTTAGTGCATTGGAATTATGGAGGATGAGATCATTCATGGATGATATGGTGGTCACCTTGGTTCTTGTTATAGGTATCTTGATGGAGCACATGGAGCACTTGGATTCCAAGATGGTACATGTTGCCTATGGAGTTTATTATCTTGATGTTTGAGCTTACTTGTTACCCTCCTTATGCAATGTATACAACAAGTGGGATATTGTTAGGAATTAGGTGTTGTACACCTTGCATACTGCTTATAATGTTTAATTTATTATTATATGTGTGGTGCACCTAGGGGTACCTAGATGGACGTGCATCACTAGGAGTTATAATGTTGGGGGGAATTTATGTTGTATGTAACATTGGGACTTAATTGTAAAATGTAATCATTTAATATTGGGGAAATATAAAATAATAATAAAGTACCCAATATTAAATGATGGGTCACATGATTTTGTAAGTTCATGGTTTTGGGCACATGGTTTATGTAATACTACTTGGTGGTTTTGTGGGAGCTTGCTTCTATAAAAGCAACCACAAGGGTAGTTGTCTAGGGTTGGAGAGTTTGCAGCAAGTTAGCATGTTGAACTTGTGCATGTGTGAGGGTTTGAAGCATGGCATGGGATGTGTGGATTCATGCTTGGTCACATGGAATGCATGGATAGCTTGTGCTTCAAAAGTGTTCATGGAGTCTCTGAAGATGTATTGTAATGGGTTTTCATTCCTAAATAATACATGGAGTGTGGATGCTTTTTGAGGCTGGGTTTTTCCCTCTTGAAGGTTTTCCCAGGGTATATCTTGTGTCATCTTTCATGGGTATGTTTTCTATTCTCTTGCATGTTGATATTGAGTATTTACTTGCATGGTTTTATATTTGGGCTATGTGGAGATTGTCATACAATGTCTACAAGTTTCCTTACACCTTAGAACTAAAACATAAGCATAGGTAGACCAACATCATAAGGAAAAGAAAATTAGGAATCCATAAGGTTATAATTATCATTAAATGAGGAATGATAGGGAAATGAATAACCATTATGGTAAACAAGATTAAATTAAAGCATGCAAGTGCATAATAGTAGGCAAAGAGTGCATAAAAAAGAATAGGAGAAAATATATCAAGGAATATAAGAAAGATTCCCTGAGTGGGGGAAGGAAAAACATGAAACATGATATAAGGGGTGAAATAAGAGCACATAGATTGTGACAAAAAAGGAACAATAAAAAAGGCCAATGCATAAAGCAAAAAATAAAAGATGATGTGAAAAGTAAAAATATAGATATAGATACATAGTCTATAGGGATGCTCATGAATGATTGAAAAAATCTCAGAGGTGATGAGAGGCTCAGAGATACTTTTAATTAAGTCATTTTATGTTTAAAAGACTTGTTATTTTTGTTAATTAACATGACTGGCAGTAGACTATAGACTAATATATTTACTTAATTTTCTTTATGTTCAGCTAATTTGCTAGATATATTTGAGGTAATGCTTTATGTTAAATGTGTTGCTTTTGTGATGATTTTGATGAGATAATTATGTGCTTTTAATCTTTTACTATCATAATTGGTATCCTTTTCTTAAGGGTTTTATTCAGGGTATTCAAAAGACTAATGATGAGTTAAAATCCCTATTTAATCAAATGAAGACAATCACGCCATTGATCAGCCCAACTAGATGAATCACTCAAGTCCAAATCAGCTTCTTTTTAGTCGATTTAGGAACTTCTAGTCCCAACACTGATCTGGCATATCTCTCTATGTCTATTCTTAGTCCTGTATTAGTTTTTCTTTAGTTTTATTTTAATCTTTAGTTTAAACACCTTTTAATCTTCGCAATTAATGCCATGTTGTGAATTCAATAAGGATATAGTTATAAATATCCATGTTTCATATTTTAGATAGGAGTTAGATAATTTTCAGTTAGAAATCTTGTAATAGTTACAATACTCTATTTTGCATCCTAATTTGATCAATTTGAATGAAGATAAGAAGTTAACTCAAATTATTGTGTTAAGAGATCTTACCGGAAGAAGAGAAAGGCCCAGTCAACCAAAGGAATTGATCTTGTGTGGTATTTTTCTGAGTTTATGTTATTTTTGTTCATTAATATTAAATCTGAAAGTGTTAGATGTTAAATCTGAAATGTTAAGTTTGAATGAATCATTTTCAGCAATTTTGTTAAAACGCTTTTAAGTTTAGTTTATCCTGGCTAGATTAGTTTATTAAATTCATTGAAAGGTTTATTAAGTTAATCAGATTTAGATATTGTTTGTAGGAATTAAGTTTGGTAATTATCTGTTAAGTTTAATCGAAGCAATGATAGGAACTTATGGAAGGATGGAATTGAAGTTTGTTGGAAATCTATTCATGGAAATTAGTATTCATGTTTTCTAGATTAATCATTATTTCCTTGCAATTTATTTTTATTCTTTAAAATAGCATTTATTTCCCAAAAAATCTTAAGATAGATTTCTTTCGAAGTAAATTAGAATTAAAATTGGATTTTGAATTCTAGATTAAGAATTAAGATAAATGATAGTCTTTTCCATGAATCAGTCTTAATCAAGTCAAATGAAGTCAGAAATAAGTCAACAAAACTTTAAATTAGGAAATAAGATAGAATTAATCCTTAAGAATTAGTCGTTAAAGTTCAGCTCCTAAGAGCTCTTGAAGAGCTCTTGAAAGCTCTTGAAAGCCCCTGAAGGACCCAAATTGACACCTGAAGTCACTTCTTACAGTGTAAACCCCCAAAAAGTTTGTGACAAACATCCTTATCGCATATAGCTTTGAGACACACCCGATTCGATAATTAATTGACTAAATATGCAATTTGTGACATCAACGACCTTTCCCATCATCTTTGGTGTTGTTGTCAAGGATTAAAATATTTGTCTATTAAGTGTGAAGCCTTAGTGTTGATAAGGACGATAGACTTGAATTGTGGATAAGATGAAATAGAGAACATCTAGGGAGGTTTCTTCCACAAAATATTGATTTTTGAAGAAATATTGATTTTAATCAAGAAGATAATTAAGAAGATCATATCAAAAATCAAGAAGAAAATAGAAATCCATTTTAGGAAGAAGAATGGGTGACCAACTAGAACATCCACCAACAAATAGGACCTTTTCATATCCTATAAATCTTGAAAGATAGATTGGTGAGCCTCCTATGAAGAATATTTCACCCTCGATTTTGCCTACCTTTAGGGGAAAAACTTCAGAAGATCCTGATCAATTTCTATTTGAATTCAAAGTTCTATGTCAGACCTATGATTACACAAAGGATAACCAGTAGTTTAAGTTATTTCCTTCTACCTTGAAAGATTCAGCTTTACAATGGTTCATGGGTTTAGGAGTAGGAACAATTGGAACTTGGCAACAAATGGAAACTGAGTTCTTGGATAAATACCAAGATTACTATCAAGTAAGGGATAGGAAGAAGGAATTGTTTAAAATAAGACAAACGAAGGATGAAAGTCTAGAGGATTATGCTGATAGATTCCAATTTGTGCATCAGAGGTGTACTAATGGGTTGGATAATGAAATTAGTAAAATAATTTTTCTGAGAGGAATTGATGATGAGTCAAGAGAGTCTTTGAATCTAATGGGGAAGGGAGACTTTAACAAGCTTTCCTTGGATGATATTGTTGAAATATGTTGAAACTACTCTAGAACTAGGGTAGGAACAAGAAACTCCAAAAGAAACAAGGCTTATACTACTGATGTATCAGAAGTAATGGAGGAATTAGCAAACATAAAGACAGATTTACTTCTTCATCTCAACATGCAGGGAGATAAGAAGAACACTGAACCTTTGTCTATTTATTGTTCCAAGTGTAGGGGAAAACACCTTTTAAGAGAATGTCCATTGAATCAAGTTGATATCTATGACATTTGTGAGAAACAAGACTCAACAAGTTCCTGTAATCTTTTTGGCTGGAATTAAGAGCAATATGAAGAAACCACCTGTGATAGAAGAAGAGCTTAATTATGCCAGCCTTAGACCTCAAAACATAAGATACAATGCTAATCAAAGACAATATGGTTTTACATCTAACTGGAATCAGAACCCTTGTCAAAACCAAAACCAATGGACCCCTCCATATCAACCACAACCACCACCTACATATTGGGGTCAACCTGAATGGATGAATCCCCAATGGAACCAATCACAATGGAAAGCTAATCAACAACCACAGTGGTAGTCAAATCAGCCCTCATGGCAACAAAATCAGATGCAGTTCCAACCATGGAAAAATTAGGGGCAAAAATGTCCCTGGGGACAAACATCTCCAACAATAAATGCCCCTAATCTAACTAATGACCAGGTAACCAAACCTCAATTGCTAGCTCAACTGATTGAAAATATGAGAAATACCTGTAATGATGCAAATCCCCCTAATTTGAATGTTATTTATGCTAATGATATTCAATTGAGAAATTGACCTGATCAATCTAACACAGCAGGAAAAGTTCAAGAAGGCGGGGAAGATAATAAGAATTCGGTAAAGAAACACAACTTTGAGGAAGAACAAAACATCAATCAAGCACCTTAATTGAGTGATTGAAGGAAGAAAAAGTTACTCCTAAAATCTCTCAACCCAATTACATGAATTTTGTCGATTCTCAACTTCTTCATGAGTTGAAGAAGATTAACATTGAAATGCCACTGTTACAGGCCATTAAAGACATACCAAAGATAAATCAGGTAGTCAAATCCATCTACATGAAAACTCTAGGGAGGAAAAATAAATTACCTTCCACAATTCAAATAGGGATAAAACTCATTGATGTGTTATCAGGAAGATTGCTTCCAAAAAAATATAATGATCCGGGTAGTCCTGTAATAACCCTAAGTATTAATGGAAAAGAGATATCAAATGTTCTAATTGATTTGGGAGCTTCCATAAATGTTATCACATTTGATACTATTGAAATGCTAGGAATGACAATTGTTCAACCAACAACAACAGTTTTATAGTTAGTTGACCAATCTACTACCAAACTTGAAGGTATAATAGAAGAAATCATGGTCACTATCGACAGATGGGATTATGCAGTTGACTTTTTGGTTCTTAAAGCCATAAATAAAGATTCTAGTTATCCAATCATCTTAGGCAGACCATAGTTGGCTACTATTGTTGCCTTAATCAATTGTAGATCTGGAAGTATGATCATTTTAAATGGTCAAAAGAAAAAATAATTGTCACTCTATCCACTAGCACAACCATCAATTCAACCAAACACTCAACTATGGGTTGACGAAGATTTAGAATCAGAAGGTGATGGAATTGTTGAGTTAGCTATGGTTACCTTGGTTGAACATATTGAGGAGTGTGAAGAACAAGAGTTTACTCCTAAAAACAATACTCCAATTGAGAAAGGAAAAATTCAAGCAACATTGCATCAACAACACTCTTGTCCTCTGAATACATTCATTAAAAATTCTATGGATTCAAAAAATGGTACTAAAGAAATTTAGGTAGCTGGAGATAAACCTTTCAACATTAATTCATCTTTATCACAACACAAGAGAGAATTGAAGAATATTTTAGAAAAACACACTGAAGCTTTTGCTTGGGAGTACACAGATATGAGAGGAATTTATCCTTCAATTTGTCGTCATCACATATACACCGAAGATGTAAGACCAATCAGACAAGGTCAAAGGTAGATCAATCCTATTCTTCGTGATATTGTTAAAAAAAAAATAGAAAATCTGCTCAAAGTAGGATTCATTTACCCAATATTTGATGGTCAGTGGGTTTCTCCATTGGTTATTGTACCAAAGAAAAATGGTAAATGGCATGTCTACATAGATTATAGAGAATTGAATAAAGCAACAAAAAAGGACCATTTCCCATTGTCATTCATCGACCAAGTACTTGATAACCTAGCAGGCAACAATTATTTCTCTTTTCTTGATATATTTAGTGGATACAATCAGATCCAAGTAGCCCCAAAAGATCAAGACAAAACTACTTTTACTTGTCCTTGGGGTACATGCGCTTATACAATTTTACTATTTGGAATGTGTAACGTACCTACCACTTTTCAAAGAGCAGTCCTTGCTATCTTTGCATATTTCACCACTGCGTGTGTTGAAGTATACATGGATGAATTTACTGTTCACGCAAAAACATTTGAGGAGACCCTTGGAAACTTAGAAATTTTTTTGCAACAATGTAAAGATCACAGGTTGTCCTTAAATCATGAAAAAATTTCAATAATGATGACAAAGGGTATTGTTCTGGGACATCACATCTCAAAAGAGGGGATAAAGGTAGATCCAAAGAAAGTTGAGATCATACAGAAAATTGAAACCCCTAAGAGCCAAACTAGTGTTCGAAGTTTTCTTGGGAATGTTAGATATTATAGAAGATTTATAGAAGGATATAGTAAAATTGTTGGAACTGTGATAGGGTGAATATAATCGTTAAAAGATGAGCAACAAACTAAAGAGAGTGAAAATAACAACTAAAAACACCCTACACTTCAAGATTGCGCAAATGATGAACTCAACAACATAAAAATGGAACCTTTTACCTTGTAGAGTTGTTCTTTGGTTAGCCCTTTGATTGTAGATGAGATGTATGCTCCTTGATGGCAAGTAGATGCAAGATGTGAAGTGTGAGATGCAAGATAGTTGGACAAAATGGATGCAAATGGCTAAGTGTAGATTGAGAAACAAAATTGCAAGAGTTTGGCTAGCAAAATGATCTCTCCTTAAATGAGAAAAAAGAGGGGGTATTTATAGGAATTTTGACAATTCCTAGAAGAAATGGATGGTTGAGATTGATCCCCCACATGGCCAAGATGTAGGGATATGGTGAGTTGAGAACTCACAAGCCCTCACATCTTGACATGTGGCAAGGGGAGAGGCTTAAGAAAGATGAGGTGGACATGAGGTGGAGGAAGGACAAGTACCTTTCAAGTACTTTGGGGAGTGAGAAGATTTCCTCAAAAAGGAATTTCTTGTCCCCAAGTGAGAGTGAAAGGGACATTTGAGGAATTTTGGAATTCCTCAAAAATCCCTATGGAAAAATGAGGTTGTTGGAGAAATAAATGTGAATTAAAAATTCACATTCTTAGGAGAGTCTAAAGGATAAAAGGTGAGCTCCAAAAAGGTGGGACTTGGTCACATGTGGATGATGTGACAAGTCCAAGGTTCTAGAAGCCTGAAGATGGTGAATGTGAATTAAAATTGATGGGAAAGAGGTCAATGCTAAAAAGAGATAAATGCAAAGGTTGACCAAAAAGGTGGTGCTAAATATGGCTAATGACCTTGGTTAAGGTTGTGCAAATACTTAATTAGATGGACTAATGACTTATTAGAAGCAAGTGGGAGATTATGGAGGATGTGACCCTAATGATGATTAGGGGTGTGCATATGCTAACCATAGTTAATTAGAAGAAGATGAAGGATTATAGACCAACTTGCAAAAGTTGGAGGATGTGACAATAAGAGAGAAAAAGAAAAATAAAAAAAAATGAATTCCAAAAAGGTAATATGACTAAATTAAATAAAATGGTGTATTTATTTAATTTAGAGGAGAAAGAGGGGTGAAGTATTTATTAAATTAAATACTTTATGAACCCTATGTAAGATGCAAGGTATTAATTAAACAAATGATTTAATTAATATTAACAGAGGGGATAAGCAACTGGATGAATGAGGAGACGTCTTTGACCATATGGAAGTGGTAAAATTTAGATGTCTACATTTTGCCCATCTTTGAAATACTATTAGGATAATAGGGTTTCGAAGAAAAATAGACTGCAGATGACTCTATAGAGGAAGAGATCAGAAAAGAGATGCCCCAGCATGGGGGGGGTATGAGTTTCCCAAACGAAGGGAATGTGAAGAGGATGCCCCAGTCTAGCGAAGGTAGGCTTAAAGTGACAGGCTAGGAGAGAATGGTAGGGTATGCCCCCTCAAGAAGGTGGATGGGGAAGGAAAAGGGGTCCCGATCAACTTCTCGAAAGTAGGGAGTGGTATATGTTGTTGGAAAGAGCACGAAAAAGCGAGAAGATTGGCGCTCGAACCGAGTCAATCAGGTAAATAGTGTGCAAATGGTGGCCCCGGGAAGAAAGAGGCTGGATGAATTAGTTGGAGGAATTGGTGGTAAATAAAAGAAAAAAAAGACCTTTTATTTGAAAAGGGAAGAAAGAGGGAAAAGGTAATAAAAGGTAATTGGAGAATTACCTTTGCTCATTGTGACAGCTGGTAAGTGTAAAGGAGGAGGAGAGGAAGAAGAGAAGGTGAGAGAGATCGAGCACAATGCCGGAGTATGATAGTGACATCATTCATCGGGTGAATGAGAGGCGGATATTCTTCACCCACCGTGCCGTACCACGCTAGGTTAGCCCAAAACTTAACTTTTTGATTTTGCGCCATTTATGTAAGTGTTTTGGTAAAACAAAAACGTGGGTTTTGTCCGGGAGAGCAAGAAAAAAAATGGGTAGGAGGCAGATATTCTTCATTTTTTATTTTTTTTGAAATCCGCACGGGGGGAAACAAGCTAGGCGGTCGCCCATGTGGACGGGTTCACCGCCGCGAGCGAACGGGTCCGTCGCCGCGAAGGTGGGTCCACCGTCGCGGGTGGGAGGGTCCGCCACCGCAAGGGAAAATTCGCCGCTGCAGCGGATCTGCCACCGCAGAGGCGAGGCCTTCGCCGCAGGGACAAGTCTGCCACCGCGGGGGCAGGTTTGCCGCCGTGGTGGGTCCGCCACTGCTGGGGCAAGTCCGCCACCGAGGGGGCGGGTCTGCCGCAACGGTGGGTCTACCACCGCAGGGGCGGGTCCGCCACAACGGGGGTGGGTCCGCCGCTAGGGGCGAGTCCGCCACCACGGGGGCAGGTCCACCGACTGAGCGGGACCACTAATGTGGGAGAGGGAGGTGGGAGGGAGGGAGGACAACATAGGGGGTGTAAAAAAAGGTATGGATGAGAAACCCGAGAATGATGAGGGGGAATTTTGGAAATGATAAAATGAATTGTGTACATGCAGAAAACAGGTATTTTGTGAATGCGAAAGAGACAATCAAAGGTGTTGAGGAGATGCATAGCGAGGATGAACGGGGAGGATCACCAATGGTAGGGACTAGCCATATGATGGCCACAAGTATAAAGGATGGATAGTGGACAATGGACAGAATGGAATGGGATGGATGGATAAGGAATGAAGACAGAATGGATATGAAAGAATGGGGGAATGGATGAAATGGTGGGATGGACAAGGAAGAAAGAATGGATGGACAGCACAGCAGGAATGGAGCTCACTATACCCTCGTAGGGCTGATTAGTGGTGACATCACGTCAATCGGGCGGTCGGGCTTTTCACATGAGGATGGTCGAGGTGATTCGCCACATCAATCGGCGGCTCCAGAGGGACAAGCCAGGTGGGGACGCGTACGTTAGCATAGCCACCGGTGACACGCATGTGATTTGTTACAAGCAGCAATTGAGTGTGACACACGTCATGCTACTACAGGTGTGGGCCTAAGAGCATATCCGCGTGACCAGGCCGATTATAGTGAGAGTTGGTGAGCATGATGATAAGGAGGCTGTAGCATGGTGGTGGGGAGTAGAGGCAGGGGGGATACTGCTGTACTGAGAGGTGCAGGAGGTAGACGTGTGGAGGAGACAGTTTGATGAGGTGTGGTCAATGGATATAGTGTGGAGGCCATACATGATGCAGCGATTCAGGGGGTGGTCGAGGGAGGAGGAGTTGCATAGTGGTTACTTTATGCGACAAGCTACATAATTGGGTAGGCCACCAGTAGAGTTGCATCAACGGATCAGTGACGCAGGTAGTCCTGGAGGAGACAGATATTTCTACAGGTCAGAAAGGACATTTTGGACGAGTGACGAGATGTACCGTGGAGGAAAGGGTGATATTGAGGGACTAGTGTTTAGACCGTATCCTGATAGGTGAGAGGGGCCACGAGATGCAAGGACGATAGGGTGGTATGATGAGTGGTTTGGGCAACATCCGCCCAAGTGGATTACACCAGCGGTGCCGATCGAGGAGGCACAAGGATTTGGATCAGAGGATGAGAGGCGATTGTGGGTGCATTTATCAAAGACCATGGAGGAGGAGGAGGGTGGAGTGGATGGAATGGAAGGAGGGAGGTGGTGAGGCTGGAGGGACAGGAGGCCGAGCCCGGAGGAAGATAGTGGCAATGGTGGATAGGAGGTGGAGTGGAGGGGGGAGGAAGGGTCGAGGAGGTTGCGAGATGAGGAGGTGGTGGAGAGGAGGGGTCGAGGAGGTGGCTGAGGAGGCTGGCGCCCATGGCTGGGTCGAAGGAGAGGAGGTCGAGAGCCCGAGGAGGGAGGAGCCAAGGGCACAGGAGGACATCTAGGGGGCTACCCTGGGAGGGGATGTGGAGGGGTGGAATGGAAGAGGGGACAAATGGAAACGGAGGGTGGAGGGATAAATGGAGAGGGAGGGGAAGGAAGGATGAAGAAGAAGGGAGGGTGGATGGAGTGGACAATGAGTGGAGAGATGGAGGTATCTGGGAAGGAATGGAGGGGATCTGGAATGGAAGGAAATGGAGGACAGGTAGTAGAGGTGGAGAGGGATGAGTTGCGCGCCCAATTTGCTCAGGGTGAGAGAGACTACATGGAGCTGGTTAGGCTAGTATCAGAGCAGAAGAGGAGATTGGTGAGAGAGAGAGATGAGAGCCATGATGAGGCTATGGATCTACGGACTGAGGTGGAGAGATTATGGTGAGGTGCGTGAAATGATGATGATGGAGGGATTTGTGTGGGGAGGGGTGACACAAATGTTGTCAACAGGGATGGGTGAGGATGCAGAGGTGAGGGAGCTTAGATGATGGGACAGCAGTGGACAATGGAGGCAGAGAGATGTGGTAATGGAGGTGGATAAAGGAATGAGGAAGGGAAAGAGATGGAATGGAAGACGAAGGATGAGTGGATGGAAGGATTGAATGGAAGGGGCATACGTAGGGAGAGGGATGCTCAGAGCTGCGTGCATGCGTAGACACTACGTGAAAGAGGGACGAGCACGGGTCGCCTGCGAGGAGGGCTGGTTGAGGGGGGAGGGCCAGGGGTAGATGTTCAGGAGCTACACACGCAGTTACAGGCGTTGCAGGTCGAGAGGGACAGGGGCACAGAGCAGATACGATAGTTGATACTTGCTCAGGAGGCCTGGGTACAAGAGCGGTGGGCTATCAGTGCAGATCGAGATCGGTATAGGCATAAGCAAAATGTTGTGAGACAGATAGTTGGGAAAAGGGATGAGTTCATGCAGCAAACGAGCTATTGGAGGGGTGTATATGAGCAGGTCATTCCGGATCTAGCGCAACACACGTCGCGCTACATCAGTTAGGCCCCACAGCCACCAGGGTCATCCCAGTCATTTGGGACACGCACCAGGGGATTTAGCGACTATCGGCGGACTCCGTCTCCATATGGAAGATACTAGGGGACTCCAGTGCATAGAGGGCCAGTACCTGAGTCTCCACAGAGATCAGATGTCGGCAGCTCACAGTAGAGTGGGAAGATGCAGCAGGCAGGACATTGAGTGTTGTTTGGCAGATACAGGATGGGTATTTTGTTCATGTCGCCAGAGATCAGAGGTGATCGACATCTCTGGATTTTGTATCTTATTTGGCGATATATGATGGAGATGCATTTTATTATGATATGATGTTTATTAGTTTGATTATGCGAGGGCATTTATTGACACTAGGCATGATGTTTCTTGTATGCGGCTATATGGGATGATTTATGATGTGGTTTCATTTATATACACAGGTTTATATGGATGGATGATTTATGCTTTATGATTATGAGTTATGGATGTATATGTTCATGATTATATATTTTTTTATGATTATGATTTATGGATGCATATGTTCATGTGGATGGACAATTTATGTATGTTTTATGATTATGATTTATGGATGCACATGTTCATGTGGATGGACGATTTATGTATGTTTTATGATTATGATTTATGGATGCACATGTGTTTATGTAAATGGATAATTATGTATGTCTTATGAAAAAAATTTATGGATGCATATGTTCATGATTATATATATTTTTATGATTATGATTTATGGATGCATATGTTCATGATTATATAT
The DNA here is from genome assembly GCA_007258455.2 of Sequoia sempervirens. NCBI lineage: Eukaryota > Viridiplantae > Streptophyta > Pinopsida > Cupressales > Cupressaceae > Sequoia > Sequoia sempervirens. The sequence continues at coordinate 188,869 of VDFB02356089.1, forward strand.
GTTTTTATGATTATGATTTATGGATGCATATGCACATGGATGGATGATTTATGTAAATGCTTTTATGATTATGATTTATGGATGCACATGTTCATGTGGAATATTTTTTTATGATTTATGGATGCGTATGTTCATGATTATATATGTTTTTATGATTATGATTTATGGATGCATATGCATGTGGATGGATGATTTATGTAAATGCTTTTATGATTATGATTTATGGATGCACATGTTCATGTGGAATATGTTTTTATGATTATGATTTATGGATGCATATTTTCATGTGGAATATGAATGAAAGGTAAATGTTTATAATGCACCTTAGTGTCAACAAAGACCATCATGAGAATGTGGATAGGCGATAGGCATATGGAGGAGTGCATTTTCCGAAAAGAAAAAAAAACATTAATATCCTGAGAGGAAGAGGACTCAAGAGGAAAGAGAATGAGAGTACTTGCACAACCGAAATCATAAGTCATGGTGATGGTCATGATGGAAATGAAGGGTGCATGCAAAGTGATGAAAATGTAGTTAAAATGCGATTTTTCCATCTTTGGAGCATTTATTTTTACTATAGCATTGGATATCACATACTTTGATATGGAAGATCAAGGCGAATGAGTATTCTACGCATGAAACAAACACAGCAAACAAGAAGGTTATCCTCAACACCTCGAAGTCGCGATGAACTCGATCGGGCCTGGTGTTGAGATAACCATAAACACACAAAGTTGTCCTAGTGTAACACAAGACCTTAGAGATCTTGGTGGGTCTTACGAGGGATAACCGAACAGACAGTAGTCAAAACAAATGATTAAGGTATGCCCCCATGTCAGCAAGTCAAGGTATGCCATAGTATGGTGGATCAAGGTGACCCTAATAGGTGATGGTAAGGAACCCGAATGATAAACAAAATTCAAAAGCATCAAGAGATCACAATCAAGACCACAGGTCCTTTGCTATAGGATCAAGGTGATGGATGGGATTGACGAGGTCTGCTAGGAAGGATTCATCCTGTTGAGACCAAAGATGGATGCTAAACTATAATGACCCAGTTGACGCAGGACGTTATTCATGGACTAGATCTTGTAACACAAGGGAATTTTGTTTATTAAGAACCGGTTAGATGTGGGCATAACTTGATAACTAAGCACAAAGGACCAACACAACCTACAAACCTAGGGGCTCAGGGGCCGATCAAAGATTAGCCTTGCCTACGTGAAAGCACAGAGCCCTTGTAGTTCCAGAAAAGACCATGGATAAAGCGGAAAGAAGATAATGGTGACCGATGATGAGGGGCACAAACACAATAGACAAATGCCCCGGGGGAGGATCGAATGACCAACCTTGCCTATGTGAAAGCGTAGGGGCAACGTAGTTAAGAGATGAACGACCATGGGTAAAAGCGGAAAGGGACTAGTGAAGACAAAGTGATGGAGGACCAGAACAAGTTGATCCAAAATACCCTGGGGGTAGATCGAATGATCAGCCTTGCCTACGTGAAAGCACAGGGGCAACGTAGTTCGACTACTGATGCGGAAGGATGAGATCTAGATGGAGACCGACACGATGGATGATCCTACATGATGACACGGACACACCAACAAAGGGAATGGGATACTGAAAAGCTCAAGATGAGGGATAGGTTAGATGGGTCATCCAATGCTCAAACAATATATACCAAGCGGCCTAGGATGAGATGGGTGAGAACAATAGTGCAGATGAAAGCGTAAAATAACTAGGATGTCAGGTAGATAATGATTAAGCCCTCTATGAATGACGCCTGTTACCAGGTTTTCACCATCCATACTTATCCAAGGCACCACCAAGTAGTGGTTTTCACCATAGGATAGATTTATTTTTCTTTACTATTTTTTCAATTTTTTAGTACTTTTTTGAATTTTTTTTTTTTTAGGTGGGGTTACCAAGCAGACTTAGGCATAGAAATTTTTGAGATGTATTATGTTGATGGGTTCGTCAAGGGGTTCTCCTTCAAGGGTAGTCAACCTGTAGGCCCCAGACCCATATTTGGCGGCTATGATATAAGGCCCTAGCCAGTTTGCCTCAAATTTTCCCTTTTTATCACTATCTTGTTGAGTGTGTTGGTTTTCCTTAAGGACAAGCTCACCAACCTGCAATTGTCTAGGATGGACCTTTTTATTGTAATTACGTTTGAGGCGATTTTGGTATGCTTGCAAGTGATCATAGGCTTTTATTCTTCGTTCATCCAGTAATTCCAGCTGTGCAAACCGTGCAACACGGGCATCTTCTTTGCTAATAAGATTCTTCAGAGAAATCCTCAGTGATGGAAGCTCAACTTCAATTGGAAAGATGGCTTTAGTACCAATTCCTAAACAATAGGGGGTGGCGCCTGTCGGGGTGTGGATGGATGTGCGGTATGCCCAGAGGGCAAGATGAATATGTAGGTGCCAATCTTATCCAGTGTTATTGACAACCTTTTTGAGGATGCGGATAAGGGTCTTGTTGGTTGCTTCTGCCTGACCATTTTCCTGGGGGTAATAAGGCGTTGACCAATGATGCTAGATATGAAAGGTGTCACAGAGGTGTTTCATGGCTTGGTTTTTGAAGAGTTTTTTGTTATCAGAGAGGATGGTGGATAGGATACCGTATCTGCAGAGGATATGGTAAAGGATAAATTTTGAGATTTGGACACCGGTGATTTGTGAGAGTGGCATTGCTTCCACCCACTTAGTGAAGTATTCAGTGGCGGTAATTATGAATGTATGGCCATCGGATGATGGGTAAATCTTGTCAAACAAGTCGAAACTCCATTGATAAAAGGGCCATGGGGCCAGAAGGGGCTGAAGATCTTGTGCTAGAGCATGAATCAAATCTGTATGTTGTTGGCATGGAAGGCACTTCTTCACAAATTCACAAGCATCATGTTCCAATGTAGGCCAATAATATCTAGCTCGTAGGATCCTTTTGGCCAGAGCCATACCATTTGAGTGAGCTCCATAAATACCACCATGTACTTCTATTAGTGTTGTATGGGCCTCAATCTCATTTAGACATCTAAGGAGGACTCCATCATACCCATGACGATAAAGCGTATCACCAACAATGATGTATTAAGAAGAGCGATGGATAAAGGATTTGCGTTGGTTGCGTGTAAGTTCTGGGGGTATGATATTATCATGGAGATAAGTGTATATGTCTTGATACCAAGGGGAGGCAGGACCTACAATATCGCACACCATATCAGTCTCAGGAACATCATATGCAGGGATTAAAAGTTGTTCAACAAGGAACTCACATTCTATTCGATCTTTAGGCATGTCAATCAGAGAACCGATGGTGGCCATTGCATCTGCTGCTTTATTCTGAACCCTAGGGATTTTGTCAAATTGTATGGAGGTGAAATATTTCTTGAAATCATCGACCATGCATTTATAGGGTAGCAGCTTATCATCCTTTGTTAGGAATTCATCATTAACTTGCTTGATGACTAATAATGAATCCCCAAAGACCTTCAAGTGAGTTATATGCCACTATTTTGCAATTCGGAGGCCGGTGAGGAGGGATTCATACTCTGCGATGTTGTTGGTACACGGGAATGCTATTCTGAATGATTTTGGAATGTAGTCACCTTGAGGGGTAATTAGTAAAATTCCTGCACCTAATCCATTATGTGTGTACGAGCCATCAAAATACAGTGTCCAAGTGGGTGCTTCTGTAACTGTGTAGACTTCTTCGTCTGGAAATTCAGTGTCTAGAGGGTAAGCATCTACTAATGGTGCCTCGGCCAATTGATCAGCTATGACCTGTCCCTTTATGGCTTTCCGTTCCACATACTCTATGTCAAATTCACTTAGGAGCATGACCCACTTGGCCATGCGGCCAGTCAGAGTGGTTCTAGATAACAAATACTTCAATGGATCGATTTTGGCAATTAATTTGACTAGATGGCTAAGCATGTAATGTCGAAACTTTTGTGTACTGAAGATGAGTGCGAGGCAGGCCTTTTCCATGGGGGAGTAGTTTAATTCATAGCCGACCAATGTCTGACTGATGTAGTAGACCGCCCTCTCTTTCGATGATTCATCATGTTGTGCCAACAATGCCCCCAACACGACAAAAGTGGCAGAGATGTAAAGCAGGAGGGGTTTTCCTGGAATAGGTGGCATTAAGATCAGTGGATGAGCTAAATATTCTTTAATTTTATCGAAACCCATCTGACACTGCTAGTTCCATCGGAAGGTAGAATCTTTCTTTAGGAGATGAGTGAATGGCTGACACTTATCTGCTAGCTGAGCTATGAATCGACGGATGGACTACATCTTCCCCTGGAGGCTTCTTAATTATTTCAGATTGCGCGGAGGTGGCATGTCTAGGATAGCCTTTACCTTGGCGGGATCAACTTCAATGCCCCTGCGAGAGACTATAAAACCTAACAACTTTCCTGACATGACCCCAAAGACACACTTTTTTGGATTTAACCGCAACTTGTAATGCTCTAACCATTCAAAGATATTTTTAAGGATGGTAGGGTGTTCTGCTCGTGTTCTAGATTTCCCTAATAGGTCATCAACATAATCCTCCATGATGATATGTATGAGGTCATGGAAGATGACCGTCATTGCCCTCTGATATGTTTCCCCTGCATTTTTGAGGCCAAAGGGCATAACATTGTAACAGAAAGTGCCCCAAGGTGTTGTGAAGGTGGTCTTGTGTTGGTCCTCAGGTGCAATTCGAATCTGATTATAACCAGAGAAGCCATCCATAAGGGATAACATCTCATGTCTTGCTGTCAGGTCGACCAACATGTCAATGTTAGGGAGAGGGAAGTCATCTTTTGGGCAGGCTTTGCTAAGATCCCTGAAGTCTTTGCAGACCCGAATGTCTCCATTTGGTTTGGCAACTGGTAATATATTAGAGATCCACTCAGAGTAGTCAATCAGCCTGATAAAACCCACCTCTAGTAACTTCTCCAATTCCTTCTTGACTAATAATGCGACCTGCGGATGCATCTTGCAGAGCTTCTGCTTGACAGGCTTCGCGTCTAGGCAAACGTCTAAATGATGAACCACTAAGGCGGGGTCTAAGCCTGGCATGTCTGAGTATGACCAAGCAAAGTTAATGATTCCCTCTTGGAGTAGCTGCATGATAACTAGAAACTCTTGCTCTAAGAGTGACTTAGCTACATAGGTGATTTTAGGGTTTTCCGTAGTACCCAGATTAACTTCTTGAGTCTCTTCAATTAGAATAGATGATCGAGCAAATAACTGAGTTCCCACACAGGGGAAGATGAACATCTCCATCTTCTAGTGCCTCTTCAAGGTTTTCACCATCAGATGCATCCTTTATTTTTACTTTTTCAAGGTTAGGAAGTGCCTTAGGGAGGTTTTCACTAGATGATCGCTTTTTACTTTTCTTATTCTTATTTTTGCGACTGGAGTGTTCATCCTCCCCCAATCCCATAAGGTTGACATATGTATCCGCAGACATACTAACAAGTGTGCTATTATGTAAGTCCCAATCAATAAGCTCAGGGTGACAAAGGGATAGGCTAATAGTGCAAACAGATAGGCATTCGAACATGGATGATAGGTCAGTGTGATCGACGTCATTGTATGCACGTATGATGGATCCCTCTTTGGGTATGTCTTCCAATGAGCCATTGTCCACGGCGACACTATTGGAAGTATTAGACAATGTTGTAGGGCTGTTCTGTTTTCTGTTATATCCAATGCCTATGTTTTTTGGTAACTTTGTCATATCAATGGGTTGCAACCACCCTTGTTCTTCTTTACCTAGGCCTCTGCCTTAGTAGTTATACTTTTCTACAAACTTAGCTGACCAAGGATATGCTTCCTAAAAATACTCCTTTAGAGGAGGATTTGGCTGGGGTTCTTCTCGGTAGACCCATTGGCTTATGTCCTCTTCTGGTGCATCTATCTTAACACTTGGGGATCTGAAAGTGGTGGTAGGGATGTTTTTACCACTGAAGGTGATAGTCTTGTCTTCCTTTGGAGTCGCATGTGAAGGTTGACCATACTCGTGTGGTGATGGTGGCATGGTTGCTACATTGAGAGCAGTATGCATTTCGTATTCACTGTACCCTTTGTCAATGATCTGGACTTTGTTGACTGAAGGATCAGTGGTGGAAGATGGAGTGGTTATCATGATGGAGGGTGGATTAGTGAACGATGACTAGGATGCCCCCATTTCAACCCTGGGACAATAATGTAAATAGGGAATGACATTTCTAAAGCACGGCAATATTCAAATGGTTGGGGGTCAGCATAGATGGTGACTTCTTATCCGTTGACTAGAAATTTCAGGGACTGATGGTATGTGGAAGGGACGGCTTGCATAGCGTGGAGCCATGGGCAGCCAAGGAGGAGATTATAAGGCAAGTCCAGATCAAGGACATGACAGGTAATGTATTGAACGACAGGTCCCACTTGGATAGGAAGACTGATAATTACCTCTGAATTTCTTTCTACATTATCATAGGCCTTGATGGTGATGATCTGATTACTTAGGTCTGCTTGAGTATACCCCACCTATTTTATGAATTTTAGAGTACACAAATTTAGGGCAGAGCCATTATCTACCAGGACCCTTTTTATTTTATGACGGGCAACCATGACTTCAATATGTAAGGGGCGATTATGGTTCACATCGATATTTGGCATGTCATTTTGGCTGAAGTGTAGTTGATAAGATAAAGCCAGGTGACCTACCAAAGCTTGGAATCGTGTAGGGTCAATGTCATTACACACATGGGTTTCTTGCAGGGCTCTGTTAAGGATTTCTTGATGTATGGGAGAAGACTTAAGCAAATCCAAAATGGAGATGTGAGCAGGGTTCTTCCCTAGGTGATCAAGGATGTACTGAGAGCTTACATGAGTTGATTGGGTGGGTGCGAAGGCCGCAGGGATAGTAATGTAGGCTCGTCGTGTAGTAACAGCACACTGAGGGTCTTTGGATTTTACATATATCATGGACACACGAGGTTCTACTTGCTCAATGTAATGAATAATACCCTTGTAATTGAGGGGTACATTCTTATAGCTCATGTTATTTGTGCTATTGTTTTGAGGATTACTGTTGGAGGTGCTCGGGCCTTGATTATGGTTTGGAAAGGCATTTTGATATATCTTTAATTGAGCATTAGATGATGAGGCTTGACTGGTGTCAACCTTGATATCTCCTCAAGCAATGAGATTTTGGACATAGTTTTTTAGACCCTGACATTTATTCAAAGAGTGTCCTTTGATTTTATGGAACTCACAATATTCACTTTCCCTAAACCATGCCGGCTTAGGTTTGGATTCGTCGAGTGGCTTGGTGACAGGGTACGTGATCGGATAGTTGATCTATAACAGCTTATTGAAGATGATGCTCAGAGGTTCTCCTAATTGAGTATACTGGCGTTTAGTGTTCCCCTGGTTATTCTGATTAGGCTGTTGGGGAGGACGGGGTGCCACCTGCGGTACAGATATGGCATTAGGCATGGGTTGTTGTTGTCTCTAGGATGTGTTAGCCACATGGACATGTTTAGTATCAGTAATGCCATCATTTACTGCATTTTTTTTTTTGTTCCAAAAATGTGGCTTGTCTTTGAATGACCTTTCTTTATCTTGATTATATATTTTGATGTGCCCCTTGGCAACAAGGGCACGCTCAAAGATGGGTCCCTTCTCCACTACCTCCGCAAAAGTGGTGACACAATGTAATCTAAAGTTATGAGCCATGTCGGGGTGAGAGTTCTCCACGAAGAGGGTGACCATGTCCTTTTCTTTCAAAGGGGTTTTCATTTGGCTTGCTAGCGCACGCCACCTTTTGAGGTAGTAAAGGTTTCCCCTTCACGTTGTTTCTCTTTGAGGAGATCTAAGGTGTCGGTGTCCTCCAAATTGAAGGAGAAGTAGGAGACAAACTTTTCTAACAGGTCTGCAAAATATTTTATGGATCCTTTTTCGAGGGTCATGAACCACCCTAGGGCGTTACTTTCTAGACTCTGTGGGAATAGGCACAAGAGATAGTTGTCATTATGAATAACTTCTTGACACTAGGAGTAAAACTCCTACAAGTGGGCCTTAGGATCTTTGTTCCCCCTATATTTGTCAAACTTTGGCATTTCAAAATGTTTAGGAAAGGGAATCAATGATATGGAGGGATCGAATGGATACGGGCATATGTCCTCGAACTTGAACGATTGTTTGCCAGTCCTTGCCTGAAGATCTTTCAGAGCGGCTTTAATTTCTAACAAATATGAGTTGAGTGGTGGTTGGTTGGGTGCAACTAGATGGTAAGATGACAGAGGATCCTACTAAGAGAGCGGCAAAGTGTTTAGATATGGGTTCAAATGGTGAAGTGATGACATCCCTTGTTGGTAGGTTGAGGGAATTTGTTGATACGTGGGTTGTTGTTGCGGGGGATAATATGGATGTGTTTGATAGGGATGTGAGGTGGGTTGTTGAGGAGCTCAGATGTGATGTTGTGGATTGGTTTGTGGATATTGGGGGTGCTGATGTGACTGTTGTGAGGCTACATAAGTTGGTTGTTGTTGATATTGTTGTTGATTATAATAATTGTAATGATGGGGTGGTTGTTGGCACATTGTTGGCGGCTGTGTTGGGTGAGATGGGATGTTATGTGGCGGTTGCACTTGCGAGCATAAGATGGATGCAAGGAATGGAGATGTAGTTAGGGCTGGAGGCCGAGGTTGATTTCCTTGTGATTGATGCGGTGGTGGTTGTGTTGAAAATAAAGGATTGACCAATGGTTGTTGTTGAGGTCGAGGCGCGATTGAGATGTTTTGCGAGGGGGGTTGTTGAGCACTAGTGGGAGCATAGGATTGGGATGTATTTTGTGGAGGGATGTTGGATTGGGGAGGTTGTTGGGGTATGAATGATGATGGTGGAGGATTTGTAGCCCCAGGAGGTGGCAGCGATGCGGTCAAGGGAGTGGCTCTAGGATTGATGGGAGTTTGATTTGACAAAGGGGGTGCAGTTAGCATTAAAGGTGGTGGTTGTGACATGTTTTGGGGCATGCCATAAGCAAAGGGTCATTGGGATCAGTCGCCTGAGAAGCCCCCATGACCGAAATGATGTGGAATGGGGGATTATTGACATGATATAGAATATCATTGCCGAACTCAAGTTGATGCCAACCTTCTATTGGAGGAATATTGGGGATGTATGAGCTACCTGGAATGTTATGTGAACCTTGGGGTATGTTAGGTGTGGAGGTGCCGCACTGGGATAAGTCAACACCTGACAGCAGTTTGACACCTTTGTCAATCAAGTGAGCCAAGATTTTCTCACCATGTTTTTCAAGAAGGCGGTCTGTCATTTGCACATTGATTGGGTTACTAAAATGCTCCTCGAATGTGATTTCAGGTTAAAGGACCATGTTTTCATCCCCAGATGGTGATGTGTTTTGGCCATCCATGTTGGATTGTGAGGAGGTGCCATTGTGGGGATCGTGAGGGATGTTAGCACCATTGTTAGGATCTGATGAGATGTTCATTGTGTTGTTGGAATCTTGAGGGTTGTTTGATTGGGTATTCTGGGCTTGTTGGTCGGCCATTTTCTTTGCCTGTGATCAGGTCTACATGGGCATGCAAGATGATGAAACGGATGATGAAAGATTGATTCGATTTGATGGGAGATTAGCCGATGACGATAGGTCAGACCGACAGGGATTGATTTGATGAAATTGGATTGGATTGATTGGTAGACATTAGATTAACCTAGATTTTGGATCTTGGTCCGGATAGATTTGATGATGTGGGGGGTTGGATCGATCTGATGATTAGGATTGATTTGATGATAAATATGATGACCGAAGTCCACAACCTAGTTTAAGAAGGATCCTTGGTAACACTAGGTGTTAATTAACTGATTGTATGATAACGACACCGAATCCAACTTGAGATAGAAGCAGATTGATTGGGTCAAGAAGGATGACCGACTTGAGACGGATAGCAATCCTAAGTCAGTTATGATGATTATGATTAGGGATGAACACCTAGGTCAACTCGGATGACTACTCCAATAGGGCTTATATGGAATTCAGGACGGATGGGGAGTGTCTCAGGACAGAAGAATAACCCTCAGAACGAAAGAACAAGAAATTGGAAGAAGCAAAAGAGTGTTCGGAATGAACGATTCTCAGGACAAGGGGATGAAGACTCAGAACGAGCGTTCAAATGTTCGTTTAGGATGGTAAATAGGTGTATCGGTGTTCGAAACGGAGAGACAAGGGATGCCAAGTGATAATATAGGCTAGTCAAAGGTCAGGTCCGCCAAAGCATGAGGTCAGGTCCTCCACAGCATAAGGTCAGGTCCGCCACAACATAAGGTTAGGTCCGCCATAGCATAAGGTCATATCCGCCCAAGGAGAAAAAGTTGCTCAAAAGTATAAAGTGTTATATATCGTTGGAAAGAGCATGAGAAAATGAGAAGAACTACCTTTGAACGGGGTCAATCAGACAAACAGTGTGGAAATGGCAGGGCATATACGGCTATCTATCAGGGCAAATCCGCCATAGCATGAGGTCAGGTCCGCCACAGCATAAGGTCAGGTCCGCCACCGGATAAGGTCAGGTCCGCCAAAGGATAAGTTTAAGCTTGATTTTTTTATGGATGAGTAAGGCAAAGGACCCAAAATATAGCAAACATTGATAAAAAGATTTGGCTAAACTGAAAATGACTGGTTTTGCACAAGAAAGACAATTCAGACAGCACAACCCTAAGATTAGTAGAAATGGGTATGGCCAACAAAGTCTTCTACTCTAGGATGAACATGGTTGCTAAGGAGTCCTCGATATACACCCAGTACGTGAGGCCCAAACCGTGAACACCAACCCGTTACAAGCATGAGTCGGGAACCTTAGCAAGATACTAAAGGCTCATACCAACTCTTCATGTCATCCCGACACTTTGCCAATTACAACGTGGTTGGATTGAGGTACAACTTTTGCTCTCCCCCCTTTATATACCCCGCCGGTACGTGTGGTTGGAATCATCCCTTGGGGTGATGAAATCCCCAAGCAGGTCCCACTAAGAAAATGAAAATAGGGTGACTCAAAGGACTTGGAAAGCTACGATTTTTCATCACCCAGGATCGCCAAATGGCGCAAGGGGATTGGATACGTCAAATAGCCTTCCACAAGCACACCAAACAAGGTTTTTTGACCCCTCTAATTAAACTATGTGCCTAATTTACCACAGAAAAATTGGTAAAAACTTGAAATTTCACCTTCAGGAGGTCAGGTCTGCCACCGGAGAAGAAAAAGGTGCCTCGGCCAACTTCTCAAAAGTATGAAGTGTTATATATCGTTGGAAAGAGCACGAAAAAATGAGAAGAATTGTCTTTGAACGGAGTCAATCAGACAAATATTGTGGAAATGGCGGCCCCGGGAAGAAAGAGCAGAAGGTCAAATCTGCCACCGAAGAAGGTCAAGTCCGCCACCGGAGAAGGTCAGATCCACCACCGGAGGTCAGGTCCACCAATGTGTAACCTGAACCTACGAAAATGCAAAAAAAATAGCAAACGTGAAAGAAAAAGACCCGTTTGTGGGTCCCACCGGGTGTGCCAAAAATGTGATAGGGAAAATATAATCGTTAAAAGATGAGCAACAAACTAAAGAGAGTGAAAATAACAACTAAAAACACCCTACACTTCAAGATTGGGCAAATGATGAACTCAACAACATAAAAATGGAACCTTTTACCTTGTAGAGTTGTTCTTTGGTCGGCCCTTCGATTGTAGATGAGATGTATGCTCCTTGATGGCAAGTAGATGCAAGATGTGAAGTGTGAGATGCAAGATAGTTGGACAAAATAGATGCAAATGGCTAAGTGTAGATTGAGAAACAAAATTGCAAGAGTTTGGCTAGCAAAATGATCTCTCCCTAAATGAGAGAAAAGAGGGGGTATTTATAAGAATTTTGAGAATTCCTAGAAGAAATGGATGGTTGAGATTGATCCCCCACATGGCCAAGATGTAGGGCTATGGTGAGTTGAAAACTCACAAGCCCTCGCATCTTTACATGTGGCAAGGGGAGAGGCTTAAGAAAAAGATGAGGTGGACATGAGGTGGCCAAAAAGTACATGAGGTGGAGGAAGGACAAGTACCTTCCAAGTACCTTGGGGAGTGAGAAGATTTCCTCAAAAAGGAATTTCTTGTCCCCAAGTGAGAGTGAAAGGGACATTTGAGGAATTTTGGAATTCCTCAAAAATCCCCATGGGAAAAGGAGAAGTGGTTGGAGAAATAAATGTGAATTAAAAATTCACATTCTTAGGAGAGTCTAAAGGATAAAAGGTGAGCTCCAAAAAGGTGGAACTTGGTCACATGTGGATGATGTGACAAGTCCAAGGCTCTAGAAGCCTTGGAAGATAGAATGTGAATTAAAAATTCACATAGGGAAGAGGAGAATCTAGGATAAATAAATGTGAATTAAAAATTCACATGGAAAAGAGGGTCAATGCTAAAAAGAGATAAATGCAAAGGTTGACTAAAAAGGTGGTGCTAAATATTGCTAATGACCTTGGTTAAAGTTGTGCAAATACTTAATTAGATGGACTAATGACTTATTAAAAGCAAGTGGGAGATTATGGAGGATGTGACCCTAATGATGATTAGGGGTGTGTATATGCTAACCATAGTTAATTAGAAGAAGATGAAGGATTAGAGACCAACTTGCAAAAGTTGGAGGATGTGACAATGAGAGAGAAAAAGAATAACAAAAAAATGAATTCCAAAAAGGTAATATGACTAAATTAAATAAAATGGTGTATTTATTTAATTTAGAGGAGAAAGAGGGGTGAAGTATTTATTAAATTAAATACTTTATGAACCCTATGTAAGATGCAAGGTATTAATTAAACAAATGATTTAATAAATATTAACAGAGGGGATAAGCAACTGGATGAATGAGGAGACGTCTTTGACCATATGGAAGTGGTCAAATTTAGATGTCTACAGGACCCTTGTTCACATTGCTCAAGAAAGAAGAGGAGTTTGTATGGACAAAAGATTGTCAAAAATATTTTGAGACAATTAAAATAGCTTTAACGACTTCTCCAATTATTAAAGGACCTATTTGGGGAGAACCATTCCACATACATGTTGATGCATCCAATTTAGCTATTGGAGCAATATTAGGACAAAAAGATGACAATGATGCCATGCATGCAATTTATTATGTTAGAACAAATCTAAATCCTGCTAAAAGAAATTATACAACAATAGAAAAGGAATTTTTAGTTGTAGTATATGCAATAAAAAAATTCAAGCATTATATTACAAGGTACAAAGTTTACATACATACAGACCATGTTGCAATTAGATATTTGATGAACAAGGCTATATTAGGTGGACGCATTATTAGATGGTTATTGTTGTTGCAGGAATTTGATGTTCCTATCATAGATAAGCCTAGAAAGGATGATGTTGTTGTTGAATTCCTTTTCAGAATTGTTTTGTAGGATGATCAGGAACCAGTGGATGACAAATTGCTAGATGAACATTTATTTGTAATCTAAGTTCATCCACCATGGTTTTCTGATTTGTAAAATTACCTTGTAATATGGAAGTGTCCAAGTCAATTCAGTCATAAACAAAAAAAAGGTTAATTCATGAAAGTTCCATATTTTAGTGGATTAATGGTCTTTTATTTAAATTATTCCTTGATCATGTTCTTTGTAGATGTGTAGTTGAGTTAGATGTCTATGATGTAGTAAACACCTGCCATCATGAACCTGAAGGAGGACACTATTTAGTGGTAAAAATAGTTCATAAAATCCTAGGAGTTGGTTACTATTGGCTATCAATGACAAAGGATGTTACATTCTTTGTTAAACACTGTGATGAATGTCAGAGGATGGGAAAACCCACCCCAACAATGGAGATGGCATTTCAGCCACAAATAGCTTTAGAACCATTTAAAAAATGGGGAATCGATTTTGTGGGACTTGTTGATCCACCCTCAAAAGGGAAACATAATATAATTGTTTGTATTGATTATGCAACAAAATGGGCTAAGGTGAAAGCATTACCAGCAACAAGAGAGGATAAAGTTGCAGATTTTTCTGATCAAACAAATTCTTCAGAGATTTGGTGCATTGAGAGAAATTGTTTCAGACCAAGGGCCACAATTTGTATCAGTAAAGATGGAAGCCTTTTTGTAGAGAAATCAGATGACCCATAGGAAATCTTTGCCATATCACCCTCAGGTGAATGGACAAGTTGAAGTCACTAACCGAGAATTGGAGAACATCTTAACTAAGACTATTTCTTTAAGGAAAACATATTGGACAAAGAGGTTAGATGAGGCAGTATGGGCATATAATACCACATGGAAAACAACAACTATATTTTCTCCATATGAACTTGTGTATGGGAAAAAACTAGTCATGCTAATAGAATTTGAATTAAGAACACTGAAAACTACAGTAGAAATTGGAATTGATTTACTAGAGTCCAAGAAAAGTAGAATTTTGCAGCTCAACAGACTTGATGAGATGATAATGGAGGCTCTTCAACATATAGAGGTAATTCAGAAGCAAAGAAAGGAATGGCATGATAAGCATATTGTATCTAGACAATTCAAGGAAGGAGATTGGGAATTATTATTTGACTCTAGATTTGAAGAGTTTAAAGGAAGATTCCATACAAGATGGTTAGGACCTTATGAGATAGATCAGGTATTTGAAAATGGATTTGTCCAATTAGTGCCAATTGATGGAGAAAAGAGAGTTATGCTAGTTAATGGTCATCGACTAAAACATATCATAAGTCGGCATCAAAGGAGGAATTTTTAGATATCTAAAACAAAGAATTGAACATTTTCTCATGGAAGATATTTCTTCCATAAGAGAAGATATTTGAACCTTTGAAGAAGGCATGAATAAACAAGATAAATTGAAAACTAGTAAATGGCAATTTACCTTGAGAAAAATGGAAGTAAATTGAAAACTAGTAAATGGTGGTTTGCTATTGAAAAAAAATGATTGAAAACCAGCAATGGCGGTCTATCTGAGTTAACTCTTGAAATCTCCTAAAGGCTCCTGAAGAAATCCTAAAGGATCTTGAAGATCCTGAAGACAAAAGACTCTAAAGACTCTGTTTGGCTCGATAGCTCCTGAAGACTCTTGAAGTTCCAAAACTCCTAAGAACTCCTAAAGGATCCTGAAGAACTCCTGAAGGCTCTTGAAGATCTCAAAGTTTTGCAATAAATCAAGTGCACATTTAATGTGAATTTTATTCTCAAAAATTATTTACTAAAGTAGTTAGACTAATGTAAAATAGGTAAATAATTATAAGTTTAGACATCTCCACCATATTGTTATTAATAACGATAATAAATGACTTTTAATCATTTTAAAAAGTGGTGGAATAGTTGATAAAAGGTATGATGTGACATTGAATGATGTTAGTAATAATTACAGATTTTTGAGATCCACCTATCTTTTCAAAATCTTTCCAAATTCATGTTGACATGTGTAAAAGATGCCACCAACTATGTGAATTAAATTGCAACTACAATTTATGGTGTGCAAATCATATGGAGCAGTAAGGGAAGTTAATGCAAGGAATTAATGACACATCTTGTCATTTGTTTTCAAAAGATAGCTGCTCCAAAAGCAAGGAAAGATTATTCTAAATATTGCTAAGCAATTCAGTCCACCAAGTTGAATTCTGCCATTGTTGATAGGAAGAAATGGGAAACAAGAGGAATGTAGAGCCAAAAAACTTCACTCTTGATTCTGAAACCAAGAGATTGCTAAGGGAAGCTAGATGGCTAGATATTATAATGAAGGTTTTCAGCAAGAAATTGTAGAGGAATTCGTGAGAATTTTCACGTAAATGTCACTAGAGTAAGGGGAGAAATCATTGAAGTCACTCTAGAAATAATAAGTGAAATTTTGGAATTCCAACTAAGGGAAAACCAGTCAACAAAGGCCAAGTAAAGTTTGATGAATTGGTGGTTGCATTTCACCAAAAACTAGAAACAAGGCCTAAAATTCTTATGCATAAGGGAGACCAACGCGAAATAGCTCATCACAGTTTGGATGAGCCATGGAGAACTGTTACAACATGGGTCATGAAATTATTCACCTGTGAGGGACAATATGACACTATATTAGGGTCAGGAATGCAGCTATTGATACATTTGAGGTATGGGCAAACAAAATCCTCTGCTAGAGTAAATCTACCAACATTTTTGTTTCAACAAATTGCTTCCATGATTTCTAGGGTAAAGTCTAGAGAGGAGTCTTCCATTAAATACCATGGGTTAATTCATCTAATAATTAAGCATCATTTCTTAAAGAAAGATTCTAGGAAATAGGCTGGCTAGAATTTTTGTCCACACCCATAGAAAAAGGTCAAAAATAGAAAAAGGTGAATCTTCCAAGGGAGAATAAAAAAAGGGTAAAATAAAACTACATGAATCCTCTAGGGTAACCCTTAGTAGCTCCAAAAAGAAAAAAGAAGACTTGAATGAAAAGATCCATAGCCATGTTGAGACCATCATGTCCACTCCCGAAGAGATACCTACATTTCAAACCCCTATCTCTAAAATCCCAAAAGAAACTTTTGTAGCCCATGAGGAAACCCACACACCAGTACAGTCCCTTAAGCAACCTCACAACCCTCCTAAAGGCCCAATTCCAACTCCTGAAAGAACCCCTACTATTGAAATCCATGACAATGTTGAAGAGTCTGATGCACAATCAGAAGAGCAAGAAGCCTCAAAAGAATTTGAAGAAGAGGAGTCTATGAGATCCTCTTCACCTTCTTCGACTGTGGAGAGAAGGAAAGGAAAAGAGTTGTTGATTGAAGAAGAAGAATAAATCCATGAAAAGAAGAATGAGGAAGAATTAGAAGTTGAGGCATTGTTAAGGGCTATGAAAATATTCAGAATGGGAGCTGAGTTAGAGAAAGAAAAGAAGAATATGCAATTTCTTGAGGAGAAATTAAAAAGAAAATTAGAGGAGTTACAACAATCCCTCAAAAAAACTCAAAAAATGGAAGAGGAGATTAAACAATGAGCAGTTATATAATACTTAGGAGGCTTTGCAACAAGCTAGTGCACAAGCATTATGGTGCAAGAGCACCTTGACACAATTATGCCTCCTTGTGGAAATTTAAGAATTTGATTCAATTTTTGTGTTCTTACCTTGTATTAAGGTTATTTGAGTCATTTATCATTTATTTTAGGAGATCATTTAAGAAAATGTTAAAATATGTCAATGTATCCAAAAGTTGTCAACACAAGTTCAAAATTGCAAAAAATGTAAAAAGTTGCATTAAGCAACAATTAGTTGTTAAGAGGTCATTAGAGACTAATCAATAATAGGAAGTTGAAAACAGTTGGAAACTGAATTTCCATGATGTAAATTCCTTTAAAAAGGATTTTGAACTCCTTTTGTGGTCATTGGTGATTGATACCTTGAAGAAAATAATGAAAAAAACTCTATTTTTATGCATATTTTCCAGAAATTTGACTGTTTCAGGCTTGTGTACGGATTTGTACGGATTTTTAATGGCTCAAAACTAGTTGTAAGTTGAATATAAATCAATCACCTTCCTTTTCAAATTTATTTTATGCATTTTAGTTAAGATTTGTGGAAGATACAATCATTTTTCTCAAAATTGTCTAAATCCTGATCTAGGGTAACAGTTTTCAGTAAAATTCGTGTTTCTCAAAATTTAACTGTTGGATTTTGTTTAAAATTGGAAAAAATATCCGTAGTGATATCCTCTAAAGTATCACTGGAGCGATTGGATTAATTTGTTGATATGTGAAAGTTATAAGTGACTGTTTGCATGCATATCTGATTATTTCAATCTAATTTGTAACAAAAAGTCCGGACAACAAGCCTATGTTCCACAACAAGTGTACCTAAAAATGAGATATGTTTTTAATGGATGAAATGGGTGCTTAAAAATGTATTTAGTTTTTTGAGATTCAATCTGGTTTGAAAATTACACCCGATTTAGTGTTTTGATTCCCTTCAAGCAAAATTTGAGTTTTTGGTGCAAATAATTGGTAAATCTGATAAAACAGAGAAATAAGGTTGTGTAATTGGTTTATTTCTATCAAAATGATGATTTTGAAGATGTATGAAGGTCTGGTCTGAGTTTTATAAAGGTTTAGGGTCAAGTTTGGAGAGTTGGGCTTTGTAGCCATGAAGAAATTCAGAGAAATTGAAGTGATTTTCGTAAGGGATTGAATGAGAATTGTTTGAAGTATTGTTGTTTCTTCCTTTTCCTCTGCATCACATTAGCAAGTGTGGAGGAAATTACAAAATTGGAGGAATTAAGTTAAAAGAAGAGAAATTAGAATAGTCTATGAGATTTTATTCTCAAGAAGCTTCCACTTATGCAGCCCCACCACATTACCTTTCTCTGCCTCCCATTCTATCTAATATTCCACCAGATGTTCCATATAGGACTTAACCTAGATATCTCTCCTTGGCAGCCATGAAATTCAAGCATGAAATGATTAGCTGAAAAAGAAAGTACAAAAATTAGAGGAAGAAAAAAATGAAATTGAAAGAAGACTTGAGCAAGCAATAGAGATAAGTTTTGCAATGCTATCGATGAGAAGACCAACAAGAGTATATGCTTTATTTCTCAAACAGAAGTTTCTACAATGGAAGCTTAATCAATTAATTTTAAGGAGAAGCTTGGACTATCACAATGATAAAGATTTTCTAAAAATTACTTCCATAGCCATCCTGATATTCAAAATCAAATGTGTGAGTTTTTCTAGCACTAGTTTTTAATGGGAGATAATGATGATTCTTTGTTAAATGTTTATGTTGGTGGGCTACAAATCAAGTCCTTTGTCTCCTTAATGTAGAATTAGGTTGAATGGTCAAATAAAATGGAAAGATACAAAGAGGCTCAGAAAAATTATGGTTTACCAATGAGGCCCACAATGTCTCATGCAGAGAAGTGTATCAAAATGGTACGATCAATGGTAAGGCTAAATCACATCAATCCTCTTTATGTTTCAATTTTTTTGAATAGTATATCTACTTTCTAGAATGTAGAAGGGAAACTTCCTCCATTAGCAATAAATTCATGTGAGGAAAGATATTTACTCATCCCTGAGTCCGTAAGAAGAAGAGAGCCTATAATCCCAAACAATCTCAAATGGAGCTTGATAAGAGTTAGACATGTGATCACCTTGATTGAACAACAACAGGAATTTTGGGTTGGTATGTGGTTCAAATTCCAATTATCATCATGCCCGCTCCAAAACTCAATGGACCAGCAAATATTCTAGAGGAAGTGATAAGACCCTAGTTTGAGAAGCTAAGAGAAAACCATGGATTTGCAATCAACACCAAATTGCCACAACAATATGGGGAAGGAGTGTTCGACTGTTGCATTTGGATGGAAGAAATGAACAAGGACAAAGAAACCACCATAATTCTTGAAAAAGAACCATGAGGACATAGTTCACAAAAAGTGGGGAAGAATGATGAGAAGCTCAGAGATACTTTTAATTAAGTCATTTTATGTTTAAAAGACTTGTTATTTTGGTAATTAACATGACTAGCAATAGACTATAGACTAATATATTTACTTACTTTGCTTTATGTTCTGCTAATTTGGTAGATATATTTGAGGTAATGCTTTATGTTAAATGGACTACTTTTGTGATGATGTTGATGAGATATTATACAATTTTAATCTTTTACTATCATAATTGGTATCCTTTTCTTAAGGGTTTTATTTAGGGTATTCAAAATACTAATGATGAGTTGAACTCCTTATTTAATCAAATGAAGAAAATCATACCATTGATCAGCCCAGTTGGATGATGAATCACCCAAGTCCAAATCATCTTATTTTTAGTCAATTTAGGAACTTCTAGTCCCAATGCTAATCTAGCATATTTCTCTATGTGATGTAGCCACGATCAGAGGGTCCTCAAAGAGAACAATCTGGACCATGCAATAAGAGTCACACAATGGAAGCAACACATAAAATGGAAGAAAATACCAATTCAATCATTCTTATTATCATAAATCTCAATTACAACTAGCTGATAACATCCGGGTTTATAGATTCGACTCACAAGCCTGATTACAACATGCTCAACTTACCATCTTCCTACATGCTCCTCAATATAAGCGAAAATCCTACATATCAAATCTTATCTTTTCTCAAATCTCTAACTCTACTACCTCTAATGATTAATTACAATGCTTTATATACATTCACAAATCCAAAAACATCTGTGTCAGCCCAAAGATTATTACAATCTCCGATTAAAGAAAATGTAATGTGTGTGTGCATATGTCAGCCTCAATTTGAATTACTCCTCGGTGAATGTATAGGATGAAGTTTGGACCTGAATTAAGGTCGGGGACACTCCATAGAACAATTTGAATCACACCAACAAGATCCACAAGATAAGGAAATGATTCACAAGTGATCGAACTAGCCGTCAAATCATAAAATTATTCCAGTGTCGGTTCAAGAAACTGCCACATAATCTAGAAGTGATAACTTTCCCAAAAAATGAACCAATCGCACTCAGATCTTGGAATAAGGTAAATGAACATGTCCACAATTTAAACCTAGATCCGCAAGGTCTGGTGAGAAAACATGAAGAATTACCGAATCTACCAACTTGAACTAAAAAAAAATTGAACAAAGACAAACCAGAATTAAAATATTTTTGGGTGATGCAAGATTGCCACGACCCAAGGATGCTCCTGCATAAAACACCCTGGTGAGTAACTATGTTCCATGAGAGGAACTCATGAACATCAGACTGGGTTCAAGATATAGATCCCATGCTCATTCTTGATCCAAATGTCTTTCCTGTTAGTACTTCTCTTCCTCCTAACCTCTTTCCTTTCCTATGTTAGATCCTTCAACTTCTTCTTCTCTTCACCTTCTTTTACCCACCTCATAACTGCACATGGTAGTAAGGGACGCTTATCACCACTCACTTTCTTCTGCCCATCTAATCTACCTCTTCTACAAGACTTCATCTTATCTACTATCTTATCTACAACCAAAGTCTTATGTTGCACAATTTTGCCTTTACATTCTTCTGGTTCCATCTCACTTTCAGATTTAGCCACAAGGTTCTTCTTCAAATCCATTCCATCCTCCAATACAACCTCTGCATCTCGCTTCTCAACACTACAACTCTTCACAAGCCTCAATTTCCTCACTTCCTCCTGCTTATTCTTCAAGGAAGCCAAAGTAAACTTCTACCCATCCTTTTCTACAATAATCAAATTCCTTCTGCAATCATATATAGCTCCTCTATCAAATTTCCAAGGTCTACCCAACAAAACATTACAAGCACTCATAGGAAAAACATCACACAAAACTTCATCTCTAAAGGGGCCAATATTAAATCTCATAAATCTCACCCAACACTGCTCTTTCACCTCCCTTACACGATCTTCTTGTAACCAACTTATCCTATAAGGACAAGGATGCAAAAACCTCTTCAAACCAAGTTTCTCCACCATCTCCTCAAATACCAAGTTATCAGTACTTCCAATATCCACAATAACCTTACAACACTTACCTCTTCATTTACACACAGTCCAAAAAATATTCTTCCTTTGTGAAGTCTCAGTCTCTTCCCTGCTCTACCTCATCAAGACTCTCCTAAGCATAGGATATTCTCCCTGCTCTAGTTCTATCCCATCTTTAGTTACCTGCTCTTCATGTGCCACACAATTATTTTTACCAGTTTCCTTACTTGATCCCTCATGACACTAAAAAGATCAATGTCCAAATTCTCCAGACTTGAAGCATTTGCCCAAGAATTCCTTGCTGCCATTCCCTCTCCTTTGTACCCTCTGATCTGATTCTTTACTCCACTTAGATCTTGATTCTTCTTCACTTGTCTACTTCTCCTTGCCACTACTCAACTACTTTTCTTTCCCTCTGGGATTATTCTTTTGTCTTTTCTTCACTTTGTCTTCTACCTTAAGAGCATATTGGTAGGCATCTTCAACTGTGGAAATCCTCAACATACTCATCTCATCTTGAATGTTAAATATAAGGCCATTTATATACCTTTCCACCTTCTCCCTAGTCATCTCTCGGTGCCTATATATGATGATTTTCATCTTGTAAAATTCCTTAGTATACTATTTCACACTCATGTCCTATTTTAGGTTTTGCAACTTCTTGAACAGTTCCAACTCATAGTCTTCCAAAATAAACTTATTCTTCAACCTTGCAACCATCTGTCTCCACCGAGTGATTCTTGTTTCACCATTTTCCACTCTGTCCTTCTGCAACTCTTTCCACTGTAAAGCAACATGTCCTTTCAACTTAGTTTTGTGCCAACCTAACCCTCAGTGGGTCTCTAATATCCTCAAGCTAAAAATAGTCTTCCAACCCTCCTATCCAATCTATCAAGTCTTCCAGTTTCAATGTACCAGAGAAGTTAGAAACCTCCACCCTATGACTTTTACTTAATTGTGCCACTTCTCTTAACAATCTCTCTTCTCTCTCATATGCTAGTCCTTCAACCTCTTTAGCCTCAAGTTCTTCTGCAGCTTCTTCATATTCATCAACTGGTTCAGGGTTTCTCCTCAAGCCATCCAAGAGGTTTTGGATCTCATTTCTAAAGTCCTCCATCATCTACTCCATTCTTCTAGGGTTCATCCTTCTTGGCGGAATCTCTCCCCCTACTCGATGCAACTACCTCAGCTCAGCGATCTGACTACAAGGTTTCAATTGCCTCTCTCTCAGCGATCTATTGAACACACTTATAGCCTACCTCAAATCAGCGATCTATTCACCCAAGAAATTCCACAAGGACCACAACCCACTCAAGGTTCACAACCAACTCTCATCTTAGGATTCATAGGTTTGCAACTTGCTCTGATACCATCTGATGCAGCCACAGTGAGAGGGTCCTCAAAGAGAACAATCCAGACCATGCAGTAAGAGTCACACAATGGAAGCAACACAGAAAATGGAAGCAAATACCAATTCAAACATTCTTATTATGATAAATCTCAATTACAACTAGCCAAAAGCATCCAAGTTTACATATTTGACTCACAGGCCTAATTGTCACATGCTCAACTTACCATCTTCCTACATGCTCCTCAATGCGAGCAAAAATCCTACAAATCAAATCTTATCTTTTCTCAAATATCTAACTCTACTACCTCTAATGATCAATTATAATTCTTTATATACATTTGCAAATCCAGAAACATCCACGTTGGCTCAAAGATTATTACAATCTTCGATTAAAGAAAATGTAATGTGTGTGTGCATATGTTGGCCTCAATTTGAATTACTCCTCAGTGAATGCATAGAATGAAGTGTGGACCTGAAGTAAGGTCGGGGACACTCCATAGAACAATTTGAATCACACCAATAAGATCTGCAAGATAAGGAAATGATCCACAAGTGATCAAACTAGCCGTTAGATCAAAAAATTATTCTAGTGCCAATTTAAGAAACTGCCACATAATCCAGAAGCAATAACTTGCCGAAAAATTAACCAATCACGCTCAGATCTTGGAATAAGGTAAATTAACATGTCCATGATGTAAACCTAGATCCATAAGGTCTGGCGAGCAAACATGAAGAATTACTGAATCTGCCAACTTGAACTGAACAAAGACAAACTAGAATGAAAATATTTTTGGGTGATGCAAGATTGCCACAACCCAAGGATGCTCGTGCATCACTATGTCTATTCTCAATCATGTTTTAGTTCTACTAAATAGTTTTATTTTAATCTTTAGTTTAAATTCCTTTAATCTTGGTAGTTAACACCATGTTGTGAATTCAATAAGGATATAGTTATAAATATCCATGTTTCAGATTTTAGATTGGAGTTAGATAATTTTCAGTTAGAAATCTTGTAATGGTTACAATACTTTGTTTTGTGTCCCGATTTGATCACTTTGAATGAAGATAAGAAGTTAACTCAAATTACTGTGTTAAGAGATCTTACCGAAGGAAGAGCAGGGACCACTCAACCAAAGGAATTGATCTTGTGTGGAATTTTTATGAGTTTATGTTATTTTTGCTCATTAATATTAACTCTAGAAGTGTTAGATGTTAAATCTAAAATGTTAAGTTTGAATGAATCATTTTCAGCAATTATGTTAAAATTCTTTTAAGTTTAGTTTATCATGGCTAGAGTAGTTTGTTAAATTCATTGAAAGGTTTATTAAGTTAATCAAATTTAGATGTTGTTTGTAGGAATTAAGTTTGGTAATTATCTGTTAAGTTTAATCGAAGCAATGATAGGAACTTATGGAAAGACGAAATTGAAGTTTGTTGGAAATTTGTTCATGGAAATTAGTATTCGTGTTTTCTAGATTAATCATTATTTCCTTGCAATTTATTTATGTTCTTTAAAATAGTATTTATTTCCCATCAAATCTTAAGATAGATTTATTTCGAAGTAAATTAGAAATAAAATTAGATTTTGAATTCTAGATTAAGAATTAAGATAAATTTTAGTCTTTTCCATGAATCAGTCTCAATCAAGTCAAATGAATTCAACGATAAGTCAACATAACTTTAAATTAGGAAATAAGATAGAATTAACCCTTAGGAATTAGTTGCTAAAGTTCAACTCTTGAGAGCTCTTGAAAGAACTTGAAGGAGCCAAATCGACACCTGAAGTCACTGTTTACAGTGCAAACCCCCCAAAAGTCTATGACAAACATCCTTATCGCATATAGCTTTGAGACACACCTAGTTCGATAATTAATTGACTAAATGATGCAAGTTGTGACATCAACGACCTTTCCCATCAAGAGGATCATCATCATCATCCAAAATATCATTATATTTCTAAAATGTGTCATCATGACACTCTTCATTTATTGTAGCATTTTCTTGCTCAATTTTATTTATTCTATTACATGATTTCTTCTTGATAATATTGTGTAGCTTTATAAACACATTGCCAATTGGTTAGACATTGAGAATTTCTTTCTTAACCCATTTTTCTTACTTCTTTGGTAGTGGTTGTGTAGAAATACTTTACATATAAAACCATAACACTTTGGTTTTTAAATAATTTATTATAAACATTATATTTTTCATCACCATAGTGGATATTTTTGTAGCCTTCATTGGTCCATTTTGTATCATAATGATCACAACAAATACCTTTACACTTATTGACCATAAGTTGTGCAACTTGAGGCTCTTAAATTTTTACATAAGCTTAATCTAACCTCTTTTAAATTATTTCTAATTTATCAAAAATTCATCTAGTATAAACTATGTATAAGATCATCTCTCTCATATGACACATCTTTTAGTATTTTCACAATTGTATCCAATGTAAAGACATGGCTAGTATATGATATTGAATTATAATGAACTCTTTTGATTTTGACTACCTTTATATCATATCCAAATCACATTGATGCAAAAAAAAAGAGCAACCTAACATATTTCTATATATGGTCTACCAAAAATACACCAAATATATTCAAAGATAATATTACATGGCATAAAATAAGTAATTTAAATTCACTCTCCATTGTAGAGTGGGGTTTCCCAATATATTAATCGACACTCCATTAGTCATCTTGAATGAAATATGAGAATTTGCATTCTCTTGATGTCTAATATGACCATTAATAAATCCTCCTTAATACATTTTTTATATTGCAATATTAATAAAAAGTTAAGTAGATGATGAACTCTTGATATTACTAATTATGTATAGAGGACCATAATAGTTACCTTGTGAGATCTCCTCTCTATAAAATGTAATCAACGGAGTAAGAGGAGAAGAATATGTATCCTTAGTTTCAATTTTACCCATAAAATTATATAAATATTATGTGTCATGGAAATCATCCATGTAGTATAATTATCTCATTTTTGTCACTCATAACAATAGTATATTTTACCTCAACATTGTTGGTATATGGCTGGGAACTAGATTAGTATACATTTACAAATGATGATTTGGAGGTAAAAAAAAAGGATTCCCACCATCATTAACAACTTCAACACGAATCATATTGTTATAAATGAGGTATTTCACTTTACGTTTCTAACCCATACAAGATTATGTATAATGTTATTTAAATCTATGGAAGTTATAAAATATTTTTTAATTATAACTCTTTGGAAGTTTCTTATTAAGATCTAACAAATGAATAAGAGGAAGAATAATCAAAATAAATCTTCATAAAATTTCTAGCACATTGTCAAATGATTCTTCAACTTATAAATTTTTTAAGGGAATTTTTATAAAAGAAGGAAAAGTAGTTATTAGTAGTCACTTGATTATATTTTTCTTTGATTCATTACCCTTTGAAAAACTATTTGAATTTTAAAATTTTGAAGTGCAAGAGAATTGAGATGAACATCCATGTTTGAGTATGTCAAATGCTAATAATTTGATTTCAATATTTTTCAAATGAGTACACATAGATCTCTAGAAGATAAATTTTTTTCAAGTGTATATCAGTCTTAATAGTAGGAAGTAGGGAAGAAGTCCCTCAAGAAACATGATCTAAATATCATAATTTTAGGAGTTGATAGTGAGCCCCAAGAGCTTTAATAGTGAGCTCATATACCCCAAGATCACCTGTAAAATAAAAATAACCTTCCACAAGAGATTATGGAAAGAGAATATCTTTCTTGATTATGGATAAAATAATGTACAATGATCAATAAGGGATCATCAATGAGATTATATGCCCTACATATTACATAATGTCTAGAAAGCCTTGCTTATATAGATAAGTTGACAAATAGGATTAGAAAAGATTATGGAAAGTGTCTTAATCCTATGAAATAAGACAAATAAAGTAAATAAAAAAGATAAGATAAGATCAAATGAAAACTAAGACTTCTAGAAATATTCCTAGACCCTAATTAAACTTATTATGTGAACATGTGTAAATCAAACCTACTAGGTGAACTAGTTAGGTAAAATACTCAATTTATATCAATCCCCCTTATGTGCAACTTAGGGAGAAGTTAAAAAATTATAAAAAAGAAAAGATGGTGAAAAGATGCATGGATAGTTTTTGGATACTAGACCATGTTAGGTACCCATTATAAATTATCTCTCACAACAAAGTAAAGGAGAAAACCCACATGATAAAAAATACCTCTCTAAAAGAGAGAATACAAGAGAACAATCATGTACAAGTGATGAAAGAAGCGATGAATGGAGAACTCAAAATTACCCCCAAGAACTAAATCCATCAAAATAATACAATCAATAGCCCCTCATAAGAGGGAAAGAGAGAGACTATGTAGCCCCATGACAATGTGTAATATCATACATAAATGATAGATGCTTGAAGAAAAAATATGATCCAATACCTACAAACAACATTCCCATTAGGAAGAAATAAAACCATGTATAGATGAAAGAATTCTTCCAATTCTAGATAAGAATCGATGGGAAGAAGGATGAAGATCTATGATGATGTCTTTTTAAATTTTATCCCCTATCACCATGTGTCCATGGAAGATTATGGAAAAATAAAATAAAGTATATTCCCAATCAATGAAGAAGGTGACAAACAAAGATCAAGTGATAATTGATGGTGAAAAATATCCAAATAGAATGATGTTTTGATAAAATTAATGCAATGAATATAATAAAATAGGAGAGATAACCCCTCAAATGTGTCCTCCAAATCTGCTTGATATGATATTCATAAAACAAATATGATATACCTATCAAGTACTCATCCCAAAAATTTGAATCTAGAATACAATTATGGTCTTGCTAAGTAGGAATGATGTAAGTCTCAATTAATTCTTTTATAGAAGGAATCATTTAATGTGAAGGATCAACAATTGTCTCTACATGAGAAGGAGAATTTGAAGAAACTTCATCATCCTCATCATATGAAGATTCAAATCTCTCCAAAGTATTCAAAAATCCTTAATAGTATCATATTCATATGGTATGTTATCTGAATCGTCAAGAGGTACAAGACAATCTAAAACATGATCATCTAGGAATAGGTGTGCATCACAATCTCCATATATCTCCCAAAATTTCATCTAAAGAGCATGAGGACATTCAAGGTGTTATTGCACTTCAAGCATCAAAATAAATATGTCTACAAATCACTCCTAGGAAATCATCCTTTTTTGCAATTCCAAGAAAATTTCCCACAAACAATATCTAGAGGAAGAAAAAACCATAAAAATTTGGAAAAAGATGAAGCCAATAGAGATGTTTCTATATTCTATCTCTCTATTGCTTATAGTTTCCCCTTTCCAAGATGATGAAATAAGGATGAAATGAAAAAAACCCTAATTAATTATGATAAATCTCCAAACTAATAAATACAACAAACTTCAACAACATTTAAAAACTCCCAAATACGATGTACATTAAAAACATAAAACTTATCCAAGTGTTAGGATGTCCAAGTAATCAATCAAAATGTGATATTGGGAAAAATTGAATAAAATATACTGATGGATGAATCTAGAAAAAACTAATGGATAGATCAAAACAACTCCATAACACATTTTCAATGTTGCAAGAATAATGAAAATTGGATAAACAAGAAAAAAGTTACGAGCTTGGATGTCCAAATGGGAGATCTAAAGTTCTTCAAAAAAAAAGAAAACTTGTAATAAAAAAATTGATAATGAGACCTACACCACTAGAAATCTCTTAGAACTAACTTTCCAACAATATTTTGTTAGCAATAATTTGACTCTTGGATCAAAAGTTATAGAAATTATCCCAATTCTTCTAGTTGACAAATAAAATCCTTTTAGCTTAAGCATTGGTCACCCATACAACCAAGGGATGAGGGCAAAGGTGTTGTACATACTACTAGATAGAATGTAGGAGGTGGCAGCCAAGTTGGGTGGTGTCACCACACCAATGGCGAGTAAACCATGCCACTTGTGGGGTATTAGCCCCTTGGATACTAACAATGGCTATGAGTCCAAAACCCTCAAAACTTCCAATTAGGGTTACCAAAACTAAACTAGCACAACAAATAAAAAATAAAATGCTTAATAATAAATTCTACCAACCCATACCTGCATGCAACAACGATGATGCAAACTCATAATGTCGATTGCACATGATTAATATTCTATCAAATATATCTTATGTATATTTTTCCATCACCTATGAAGTCAAAAATTTGTACAAACCATATGGGTTTGTATGGATCCATACAACTATATCGACTGTAATGACAAAAAATGTAGATTTTTTAAACCCTAGAAAAACATTTCTAATTTTTTTTGCCCAAATATCAAGTATTTTATACAAAAATAGGGGTTTTTAGCCTTTTCAACTTAATGGTGAGGTTATTTTTCCCCCAAATTATACCCATCAAAATCTCATTCCCAAAGCATCTTTAGATCTAAGAAGGGGTTCACAATTCTAGAGCTCTAATACCATGTAGGAGCTAATAGTGAGCCCCAAGAGCTAATAGTGAGCTCATATACCCCTGGATCGCCTACAAAAAGAAAACCTTCCACAAGAGAGAATGAAAAGAGAATATCTTTATTTATTATGGATGCAATTTAATGTACAATGATAATACATACCCCTACATACTACATAATGTACATGAAGCCCTGCTTATATAGGCAAGGTGAGAGATACGATTAGACAACATTGTGACAAATGTCTTAATCCTATAACACGAGAAAAAAAATTAAATGACAAGATAAGATAAGATAAGATATTGTCACATCAAAACTAAGACTTCTATAAATATTCCTAGACCCTTAAGTAAACTTAACATGTGAACATGTGTAAATAGGACCTATTGGGTGAACTAGTTAGGTACAATGTTCAATTTACCCGAACAATAATTACCAAATTATTTTTTAAGATTAGACGTGGATAACATAATTATTAATAGGTTTATTTATTCATTTGATACACTTGGTCAAGTAATTCAAAATTATATTCAAACCCATATTGATGTGAACATGTTATAAGAAAGCAATGAATACTATTGAAGATGATAAACCAACCTCACAGAACCTAGTGAACACCTGCAAGCAAATAACCTATCACATAGAAGAGATATTGAAACACAAACAAGGTGTTTTGCAAGTGTGAAGAAAAAATTGCATTAACAAGAAGTAAATAATTACAAAGAGATCAATCCTTATGAAAGGAGATCAAAACCCTAAAGGTGAGTAATTAATAATTAATGGGCCTAAGTTTAGCTTAAGTGAAAATAAAGTAAAAGTTAATTAATTAATCAATATAATTAAATTAAGTAAGTAATTAACCTATTACTCTAACACCCCCCTTAAGATGAACTTAGGGAGAAGCTAAAAAACTAAGGACAAAATGCATGAAAGCAAAGATGGGTCCCAACAACAAGGCCTGATGAGGTACCCAAATACAACCAAATCTTTGTAAAGCAGAGAAAAGGAGAAAACCCAATGGGAAAAAACTCCTCTCCAAAAAGAGATGAAAGCATGCAAGGAAAAAACATGAAGGAAGTCCTCACAAAGACCCCCTAAGAACAACTTCCTTCACCCCAATCATATATTGCAATTGAAGATAGTGTGGCAGTGCCAAATATTTCATTAAGATGTCTGCAACCTGCACCTCTATAGGAATGTACTCCAAGATGAGAGAACCATCCTAAATCAACTACTTGATGAAGTGCATGTGGATCTCAATGTGCTTCATCCGCTAATTCTCCACTGGATTAGGGGAAATTTGTATAGCACTCTAATTATCACACCAAAGAACAATGGGACTATCAAGAGGAAACCCAAACTCTATCATCAACTGCCAAAGCCATAAAATCTCTTGACTAGCTAACACTATTGTTTAGTACTCAGCCTCTATAGATGATAATGCAATAGTGGATTGCTTCTTGCAAGACCATGTGATAGGACCAGAATCAAGGAAAAAAACAAAGTTGGAAGTGGACTTCTGATCATTGACATCACCAACCCAATCTGAGTTAGTGAAGCCAACAATGTGAGGGGCCCTTGATGTGTAGTGAATTACATATTGTGTGGTGCCCTGAATGTACCTCAAGCTACATCATTTGGAAAATTTCCAATGGCTCTCATGTGGATCATGGGAGAACCTAGAGGCAAGGCCAATCACAAAGGAAGGATTAGGACGTGAATGCGTCGAGTACAACAAACTGCCAACCAACTGCCTATATAATGTAGAATCTATTGAAGGAGTAGAGCAAGTGGAAGACATAACAACACTTGACTGAAATGGTGTGGGGGAAGGCTTGCAATCAAGCATGACAAATATTTGGAGCATATAAAAATCATACTTTTGTTGATATATGGAAATCCCATCTGAAGACTGAATAACTTGTAGACCAAGAAAATAGTACAGAAGACTAAGATCTGTCATCTCAAAACTACTCCATCAAAGCTCTTTGAACACTCTAAATCATAGAGGATGAGCTACCTGTAAGAACGAGATCATCAACATATAGCATAAGGATCAAAAGATCACCCTCCTAACGCTGAATGTACACTGTGGGATTGGAATGATAGTATGTGAAGTGAGAGGAGAGAAAAAAAGATTCCATCTTCTCATACCAAGGTGAAGAGGATTATTTGAGACCATACAATGAATGTCAAAATCTACAAACCAAAGAAGTTTCCTACACAAAACCCTGAGGTTGCTCCATAAAGATCTCCTCATGTAGGCCCCATGCAAGAAGGCACTCTTCACATCCATCTAAAATAATTTCCATCCCTTTTAAGCTGCTAGTGATAGTACAAAGAGAATAGAATTCATCTTGGAAATAGGAGAAAAGGTCTCAAAGTAATCAATACCATTAACTTGAGAAAATCCCTTCACAACAAGATGCACCTTATACTTATCAATAGAACCATCTGCAAAAAATTTGGTACAGTACACCCACTTGCACTGAACCAAATGTATTCCCTTAGGAAGAGGACAAAGATCCCATGTATGATTCTTCATCAAAGAAGAATACTCCTCCTTTGTAGCCCTATCCCACTCAAGAGTACATGTTGCCTTTGAAAACTTATGAGGATCATCTGAAATGGAATTACTCAAAAGACTAGCACTTGATGTTTGTGCACGTGTATGATGAGAATATGAAGGATCATCTACCATAGATCTAGCTTCCTCAATAGTAAAGCAGGACCACTTGGGAAAATTTTGTGTATTTGGTGGTGGTGGGGATGGTGGATCATCTTCTGCATCATCCTCAAGAGATAAAAAATCCTCAAGAGATGAAGAGGGAGGAGTAGGTAGTGAGGGAGAAGTTGTTGATATAGAATCCATCAAAGGAAAGCGCTCATCAAACTGGACATCTCACTGAAACAAGACCTCTCTAGAATCATGATCAAACAACTTGTACACCTTAACATCCTCATAGTACCCAACAAATATGAGTTTTCAACTTTTCCTCTCCATGGCTTTCTGCTGAGCATTAGGAATAAATTCCCAAGCCTCACTACCAAAAACTTGAAATGTAGAAAAATTGAGCTTGACATGGGTCCAAGCCTCCTCAGGAGTCATGTGTCGTAATGCCTTATGAGGCATCTGATTTGGAATATAATTGGCACAATTGACTGCCTCATCCCAAAATGAAGAATACATAGACCATGATTGTATCATACAATTGGCTAGCTCCTGTAAAGTCCTTTTCTTTCTCTCAGCAACACCATTTTGTTGAGGGGTGTAAGGTACTATAAATTGATGCTACAAACCATGCCCAGTGCAAAAAAACCCTGAAAGCATGATTAAAAAACTCCCCCCATTATATGTGTGTATCCTCCTGATAGAAAGACCAAAAAATTTCTCCGCAAATGTCTTAAAGATCTTCAATGAATCATAGACATCAGACTTGTATTTAAAAAATTACACCCATGTCCGTCTAGAGAAGTCATCAATAAATGTGAGCACATATTTGGCCCCTGAGAATGAAGAAGTCAGAAAGGACATGAGGTCACTATGTACCAACTCCAAGGGTGCCTTAGCACATGTGGCTCTACTCGTAGGAAAATAATCCCGGTGATGTTTTCCAAGTACACAACCTCGACAAACACCATCATTATAGGAAATCTATGGGAGCCCAATCACAAGTGCTTGTGCACTCATCTAATGTAGATATCTATAATTGGCATGGCCAAAATGCTCATGCCAAATCCTACTCACTATGTCTGCATGTGCTATAAGAGATGAACCTGAACCATCTATACTCTCAAAGCCATCAAATTTGCATAAGCGAGATGTAGAATCAACACTCCCAATAGCCACAACCAAATCAAGATCATGTAGGTCTTGAATAACCACATCATGTGGTGAGAACTCAACTATTTTACTAGTGCTAAAATGGAAAATCTAATAAAGGGAATGGAGGTATGTTGAAATGTCAGGAACAACAAGTACATCCTGAAGACAACCACCATCCAATGAAATAGAACCTAAACCCATAATTGTAAGTTGTTTAGAGTCACTTACTACAATCTGTGAAGTGCCATAGTGGGAAAGTGCGGTGATAGACTCCTAAGTGTGTGTCATATGGTGAGAAGCACCAGAATCTAGAATCCAAGTGGATCTTGAAGGTAATGCTCGTGTAGAAAGAGCATGACCTTTCCTTGTGTTTGGGGAAGGTGACTGAGGTGAGGTGATATGATGATGTTGCATGGCCTCCTCTAAAGCCTTTAATTGCTTCCAACACCTAGAAACTAAATGACCTTCCTTGCCACAAAAACTACAAGGATCACCTAATTTCTTCTTAGTCTTGGAGGAAGACTCGCCAGAATTAGAAGATTTACCCTACTTGGGGTTGGATTATGGTTTGTAATTAGACTTAGGTGGTGGCTTTGAGGAATTCTCACTGCCTACTGAATCTGTCTTCAACCTCTATTTCTACTTCTGCTTCCCCTGAAATGTTTGAGCTACCAATGCTTGGTTCTTTAATCCTGGAAGAGCATCCAATTGTGTTAGCTTGGACTATTCATGTGTCAACCAATCACAAAATGCATCAATGGTAGGCATGGTAAATTAGGGACCCAAAGCATCCATGCTGGAGTAGAATGTAGAAGAGAATATCTAAAATGAATCTCGAAGCTTAGATAGAATTAGGTATATACACTCAATGTTTGTTTTGTTCTTACCACAACCCTATAACAATGATCTAAGTGATTTGAATTTCATCAAGAAATCCTCAATAGATGGAAAAGAATTAGGTACCAAGGTGGTCAATTCTACCTAAATCTAAAGTGCCCTGAACTGATTAATGGCACCAAAAAACATCATGAAACTTAGTCCACATAGCTCGAGGAGTTGTCCAACCCTCTAGGTGAAATAAAAGACTATATGTAACATGTAATGATAGCAAACCCATAGCCTTGTCCATTCTATTTTTGTGTTGTAGAACCTCAAATGGATGTGTCAACTGAGGTTGAGTCTCATCCAAACATAACCATAATCCATTTGACATGAGAAGTCTAGACATATGTGCCTTCTAGGTATGATAATTGTGTGGGGAAAGATGGTCATCTAATGAGTGGTCTTCCATGATGTTTATGGTTTTGAAATGTGTTTAATGATAGAGGTTTCTATTTTTTGGTGTATATATAGAAAGCAAGAAAAAAACACCCCCCCACAACACAAAAAACCAAACCCTAGTACAAATTTGAAAGTTGGAAAGCGTGAAAAAAGAAAATTTCACTTTAGAAAATTCTTTGTGTACCTTGTAAATTTTTTGATGAAATAAACTATAGATCTGAAAATAGCATTCAAACACCTTTCTGACACCTATTCATTTTTTACAAATAGAGTTTGTATGCAAAATTTATGCCCTCGAGAGTGCAAAAAACAAGTTATGTTTTGACTAGCAATAAAGGTAACAAAACTTGTACCAATGAACTGGGCTCAGAACTAGATTTTCGGCGATATTTTGTTTTTGAAAAAGTGACCTCATATGCCCAAGTTATGGCCAAAAAATCAAAAACTTCTCGATTAGGGCCTAAAAAGCAAGCAGGGGCTAAAAAAATAAGCCCCTGGACACCCAGCGGACCGACGGTTGGTGCCTAGGCTAAGTGGAGTGGTGGGCAAGCGAATGGCAGAGTAGAGGCGATGCTAGGGTGGTGAAAGCCAATGGCCGCCATTAAAGGGTCGGCGTTAGTTGAGCAGCACTCAAGTTGTTGGCAGGTTGTGCTTCCTACGCAATGCCACTAGTGGCGGTGTTGGGGTGGCACACCCAAAAAAAATGATTTTTTTTCTTTCAAGTGCGTGCACAGACCTGTGTAGAGGTTGTACGACCTTAGCAGAGGAAAAAAATAGCCACCAGGATCACCTATTCAGATTTTGATGATTTGATAGGCATTTTTTAGGGTTTTTGGCCACTCTAGATGCAACGGTGAGGTCTATTCAGGCTGAA
This sequence comes from Sequoia sempervirens, assembly GCA_007258455.2. Classification (NCBI taxonomy): domain Eukaryota; kingdom Viridiplantae; phylum Streptophyta; class Pinopsida; order Cupressales; family Cupressaceae; genus Sequoia; species Sequoia sempervirens. The sequence goes on from VDFB02356089.1 coordinate 224,223, forward strand.
AAGGCTTCAAAATTGCAGGTACCCTCTAGATGTGAGAAAAAAGGCACCTATAGAAACCCTTGCAAATCTAAGCCCGTGAGTCCAAAATTGATTAAACAAAGGCCAATATTGACTATTTAGAGCATTACAAATGCAATGGTGAGGTCCAAATTGACTCAAAATGTACAAAAACTTCACTTTCAAGACAAAATCCCTCAAAATACGAACATGAATCAGCAGATCTGAAGCTCCGGTACCATGTTGAAGTTGATAAACCAACCTCACAAAACCCAGTGAGACCTGCAAGCAAAGAACTTGTCACAGAGAAGACATACTGAAACACAAACAAGGTGCTTTGCAAGCATGAAGCAAAAATTGCATTAACAAGAAGTAAATAATTATAAAGAGATCAATCCTTATGAAAGGAGATCAAAACCCTAAAGGTGAGTAATTAATAATTAATATTAATTAATTATTAATGGGCCTAATTTTAGCTTAAGTGAAAATAAAGTAAAAGTGACTTAATTAATTAATCAATATGATTAAATTAATTAAGTAATTAATCTATTACACTAACAACTACTTCATTGAAACAATATATGGAACCTAAAGGTAAAGAATAAAATTATTGAATAACATAATCTCTTAGGGTTTGCAGAAATAATTTAGATAGGATCTTATCATAATATGCAAAATCCATACATGTAGTAGTTAAATCTTGTAAATGAATATTTAGATCTTCATTTCCATGATATAAACCACTTGTCTAGCTACCAAAAACCCCATAAGAAATGAATATTGAACAACCTAAAATGATAATATCATGTGCAATGGAGTATTTTATGTTATAAAACTCATCATATTATTATCCATTTGATTCTTAAGATTGATCATTTATTGTAACAATACATCCAAGGTAGAAGTAGAGATAAGGGAAATATTAGGAACATGTGAGATAATGGAATAAGTATAGTGAGAGTGTGAGGTAAGGGGTGAGGACATAGTCATGGATGGACAAAACACATTATATAAAATGGGTTGCTCATGTGGTGATATGGATGAATAATGCGAGCCATAATTTGGGAAGGATACATGATAGGAGGTAGATGGGTGGATGGTTTAAAATTAGTGAAAGCATTGGATGTGAGTGAAATGATAGAGGTAATGGAAGAACTAGAGGTAGGTATTGTAGATGGATTATAAAAATGAGATAGGTCATAGAGAAGGATGAAACTAGTAGGGAATGTCTAAGAAATAATGGTTATGAGGGAGAAAGGGTGGTGGAAGTGAGAATATTAGAGGTGAGAAAAAAACTAGGTGTAATAGCATGGGTGGTGGTGATCATGGAAGTGGAAAAGGTAGGATAAGGATTGAAAGAAGATGAGGAATAGGAGGATACATTGTATGAAGAATCCAATGTATAACAAATATCATTAAGGATATTCACACCATGTGGATAAATTTCTAATACTTTATAGGAGTAGCCAATTGATGAGGAGATTCAACTTTAGGGAATGCATTAAAAAGTATTTTTCTAGTAATTGAAAGGCCTTTCGTACCTAAATATTTATCGTGACCATAATCTTTCTGGCCATTGAATTGGTTGTGAATACAAGCATATATGAAAATATTTTAATATCATTATATTGAGTACCCATAGTAGGGTTAATACAAGCACTCCTCATGGGAAGATTAGGGCCTTGCATATGACATAAACAAAACAATATGACTATGAGAGATGATATGATTAAGCAATGTAATTCACTCTTTAATTTAAAACTAGAAAAATCAATTATATATACTATTTAAAAATTAAATCCTAGAGAGGAATATAAGGATTGATAGGGTGTGCAATAATAAGGTCATATAATGAAGCACAAACCCTAAAAGGAAAGATACATTAATGAAGTAGTAATAAAAAGGAACCTACTAAGATATAAAAAATATTAAGAAATCAAAACTATATATTTGAAAAACTTAAGAGAAATGAAGGTATAACTCTCAAGTTAAATCCTAGGGGGTGTAGTAGTAGTAGTTCACAAAAAAACTAAGGGAATAAAATCCCTTTTACATAAATATGGGGTAATTAAATAAATTTATACAATGAAGTGTAAATTAGTCTGTATTTGTAATCTTCTTAATTTTAATATAAATATTATATGGCTCAACCATTTTGATTGATAAAAAAGGTGTGTATAAGTCTATATTTAATTGATGTGGAGGAAGAATTAGAAATCAATCAACTAGAATGTTATTTTTGCAAATTGTATAGAGATTAGGCACACTTAGCTCTCAATTTGATGTGTGTGTGTGTATAAAATCAATTTTCCATTATACAAAAAATTGATTCCCTTAGTGTGGTCACTAACTCAAACTCTATGCACACCCAAAATCTATTGGGGATGAATCTTGAGTGGCTTAGTTTCCCTTGAGTAGCACAAGATTGGTCTTTGATGCATAGATCTGATCTAGAAAATAATACTTATATAATCTACTTTTCTATAATCTCCATTATTTAAATGTGAGCTAGGATGATGATAACTATAAATACTATTTGGGAAGTTTATAGATTGCTAGGATCATTTCTCATTGGTCAAAACCCTTGATGGCCCAATTTTATGACCTTAAAAATATATTTGAAGACTACATACACAAGCATGCATATTTCTAATATAAGAAATTTGATGAAATGGATGCCTTTTAAGCTCCATATCAAAGTGTTACTATAATTATTGATTCTTATAATTTTCTTAATTTTTATATAATTTTTAATTGTAAAAATGAATATTGTTAAATATGATGACATAGTAATAATTTGCACAAATGTGTGCCAACTTAGCTCCCAATGGCTAGTAGGAAAGGGCAAGAGATATGAATTTAAATTTTAAAAGTTAAATTTTTGGGTCAATCTTTAGCCCCTATGGATCACACCCAAGTTACATGAAATTAGCTTCAAACAAGTGCATCGAAGTCTAAGTTGATAATAAGGTGAATGTGTGGATATAGGTGTGAATCAAGCTAGGATAAGATCAAATATGTGGGAATGTGTAAGTGGGAATAAATAGAGATGGATAAGAATTAAGAAAGAGTCAAACTTAGCACAAGAGTGTATCATTTGTTGATATTTTTAATTGTATTAAGCCATTCATTAAAATGGACCCAAAACAGAACAAGAATTGGCATGACTATGCAAATTTCACCATTACTTGAGAATATACAATTTGTTTATATTTTATTTTTTAAATATAATCTTGTAGTAGTCATTTGAGGTCAACTATTATTATCATTTCTTTAAAATATAAAATATTTATGAAATTACACAATAAATTTAATAAATAATAAATTATTATATAGTTAAAAAATTGTATTACTATTTGAAACATAGTTTATCAAGAAATGAATTTATTACTAGAATGTGATGAATTGGATGATAAATGAAACTCTTACGGTAATTTTTTTATTTAATATATAATAAATACTAAATATTTAATAGAATAAACTAACACATTAAATACTACATCTAACTCAAATAATTATTAGAATAAAGTTTATAATACAAATATCTATATAATCATACTCAATAAATTTTTTTATTAGTCAGTGAGAATTTTATTGGGTCCTTCAACCTTGGGGGGAACATTACATGATAATACATAAATTAATCTATCATTCCAAACAACTTCTTACTACTATATTGAAAAGGTATGGTAGATGAAAGTTTCTTGTATTTGCATAATTTTAGTTGGTGGCTAGATTCAATCCACTCTGCTATTTTTTTCATCTTACTAGTGATAGTTGGCATTATTGTTTCTCCTCACAAGGAAGCATTTCCTTGTTATCATGATGAGGGGATCCATGTTTTTCTTTCTAAAATTTAAAGAAGGCTAGCTTTCAACTCCCTAGCACTAATACAAGGGGATGAAGGGAAACTTATATCCATTTTAGCATTCTTTTTAAATAGCTTATTAATAAGAAACAAAGAAGGGGTTGAGGCAGTCCCATTAGCGAGTTCCTTAACCCTAGTGCCAACAATAGAAAAATGATAAATGATATAATACTCACCTAATGAACCCAAGATAATTAAGTGTTGGGGTAAAGTGTCTTTCCACCAAGAAGTTGGGTTGGAATATCTACATTTAAGGCTTGGAAATTTTTTTGCAAAATGAACTATTTCATATCATCTACAATAGTGAAATTCAAGACCCTCATAATCCAAAGGCTACATCTACTTGATATCCTCAACTTTCAACATAATATCTACTAGAAAATATTTTGAAGTATCCAACTCAACTTGTAAGTGGATGATATTCATACAGGTGGATGTAGAAGTTTCCCTTTCAACCAATAAGAATATCCTAAGGAAATTTCCAATCGCCTCCAAGAATCAATTAAAAGCTAGAGAGGGAGGTTTACTAGCATTACCTAGATTAGCATCATTGTAAGAGATTTCATTGAGAGGTTAAATACTTGATACCATGGCTTCATAAGGAGCAATGATTCTATTGGAGCTGTAAAATCTGATGTTTTTACATGTTAGTTTACCTCATAAATTTCCTGATTTGGTCCTACCGTATCAATATTTCATCTATATTTTGCCCTCTTGCCCCTCTGAATTTATCCATGTCTGCATTTTCCACCTTTTGGTCCATATCGGCATGAGTCTGTTCGAGTCTCCCCGACCCATTACATTTTTCTGCTAAAATCTTATGTTTCAGGTGTATCGACAGGACATGCTCTTTGTTACAGGGAATGGCATTTCTCTATGGTTGGCTATTGGCATAACATCCATGTTGTTCCGGCGACGATGGGGGCATCTATCGGCAGGGGTTTTGTTGTAGGGGCAATTTCTTATCGAACTCAATCTGTCTCCCCGACTTGTGCATATGGTAGTTTTCAGCAAGAGTTGGGTTATCGGTGGAAGGTCTTGGCAATTTTGTTTTGTCACGCTGACCGGAAAGTTTGAGATGCATATTGGTATAGGTTGGGGCAATCGCCATAAGGTCTCGGCGAGTGACCTTCGGTCTTGCCGATGGAAAGTTTGGAGGATTCTTATCGGTAGGAGTGTGGTCTTGTCTCGATGACTCAAGGACGGTTGAAAGCTTTCGGTATATCATGGGCACTCTATATGACCTCTCCCTGATACTGTATTATCTTGGTGAAAGAGAGTGGGGAATGGTTTTCGGCATAAGAACTGCTTTGTCTCAGCGAACTGAAAAGTAACACGATGTGAGGCCTTCGGTATAATGAGGTGCTATCCACATGAGGTTTCCCCGACATCATTTTGTCTTTCCGTCCTGGCAAAGTTGAATACTATAAAAGATAGCTCGATGTGACCTGTGTTTCGGTGTGTGGTCTTAGCGACGAGCCTGGGGTCTTGCCGAATGGGATGCAGTGGTGGCTTTGTCGGCAGGATAATTGGATGGTCACACCGACATGAAGTTATATGGGAGGCTCTCGGTGAAACTTAAAACAATCTGTGTGATGTCTCCGCGATATCTGTGTTATAGCAAAGCATAATGAGAACAAAGGAACATTGTATGGCTTCGGTGTGACCAATGGAATGTTATAGCGACATACAGGGGGTGACAATGCATATCGGTAAAACATAATGTGATCTACGAGACATCTCCCCAACTCGGATAAGTCACAGCAACAACGAAATACAAGCGCAGGGGATGTAATGAGTGAATTTCCTTCGGTAGGACGATGATCTATGTCTCGCCGACTGTCTCACTAGTGATAACAGAATTTTAAATATCAGGGCCGACATGTTTCTGTTTGGTCACCATTGCAGGCCGACATTGTTGGAGCCCGAATTTTGTGTTGGGCCGACATGGAGTTTCAAATTGATTTATTTTCTAATGCTAGTGTATAAATAGGACCCCGATTGTAAATGAACATCATCAGATTTTAGATTACATACAGTAGTTAGGAATGGCTACAATAGAATAATTTTCTCTTATCAGAGACTATGTGCATGTTTTAAAATGGTGAATTCAATGAAGATCAGCTGGTGTGGCAGGTTGTTTCTGGTGTCAATTGTATGTTGAACTTATTGAAAAGTATTGTTGAAGCTATCTCCAAGTTGATTCTTTCTGGTTGTTTAAATTGATGTAACAAGTTTACTTTTGGTTTATCAATGCATATTTGTTGTATTTGTGTGATTAATTGACTGGTTCTCTCAAGTAGAGATTAAATCCTTTTCATTGATCATAGTAATCAAGAAGATTCATCTGGATTATTAAAGAAGAGCTTAGTGGTCATAGTCTTGCATTGTTTATACAAGTTATGAACAGATCATATGCCTGCAATTTGATTTTCTGCTAGAATAAGTTGCCCACTTCTATTTCATTTGACTCCACATACCCAATAAGGCACTGGTCTCTACAATTTCATTATTTGAATTCATTCAATCTCTTTTTATCAGTTAATTAAGCATTCTAGGATTTAGATCAGAAGATAGCTATCAAGTTTGGTTTCATTTGTTCACTGTTATCTGCCATTGTGGACAAAGCATTTCAAGAAAGATAATCACAAGTTAAGTCTACGCTATTCAGAAAGATACACCCACCCAGGTCTGTAGCACCTAAAGAGTAGAAGGTTGAGTTCTCTTGACCTTGTCTGTTACCCTAAAGTGTATCAGGAGATTGGTAGCCTCTTGAGGCATTCAGCCTGCGTTTTTGAGAGCTAACAAATTGGCGACTCTGCTGGGGATTACATCAAAAAATTTAGTTGAAGACCAAGATATAGAGTCAGTGAAGAGAAAGAAATATTTTGAGAAGTTTCAAAAAAGGTGATTCCGCTGGGAAAAGATCAGAAATAATGATTTTCCTACTTTTGGGAAAGTAGGTGGCGACTCTGAAAGAATTTTTGCAGCTATTCAAACATGAATAGAGGAGGATCTTAGTTCTGGGGAGGTCATGTTGGAGCTCCTCATGGTCAGTAGTATATGCCATATTACCATCCACAATATAATGGTCCACCATACCAGCATCAGTACCCACCTAGCGCCCCCCTTCATCAATACACAACAATAATCAGACAGTTTGATTTGGCAAGGATTCAGTTATCCCCTTATCCAATGGATAGCAGTTGGAGAAGTATGGTTCCAAGGTTTACTGGGAGTGATGCAATCACTGCTGAAGAGCATCTCAGAAGTTTCAATGCTTTCATCCAATATTTGGGTGTGCCATATGAAGATTTACACATGAGGCTATTCATGATATCACTTATTGAAGATGCTAGGGATTGGTTCAACATCTTACTAGCTATCTCTATTGATTCTCTCCAAGGATTTCAAGATCAATTATTCGAGCAATTTGGGAATCTAGGTGCACCAGATTTTTCTCTTCATGAATTAATGCACATTCATAAAGACCAAAGTGATACAATTTATGATTTCAATCGGAGATTCAATAAGTTGTAGAATAAAATACCTCTTGGATCAAAGTTGTCGGATTCTATAGCACTGAGTATTTATTTGAATGCTTTTGATCCAAAGATAGGGTATGAGTTGAGAAATAAATTCCCAATAATTTTGGCTGATGCACAGAAGATGGCACAAACAATTGAAAACAATAGGAGGGTTGTGGGGATAATGGACAAAAGAGACAACCCTAGGGTTTGTCAACAAAGTAGCAGTTATCAATACCGACAGGAGAATACTTATAGAAATGAAAGGTCGAGGTTGCATGACATGCCTTATAATATAGACTAGAAGGATGAAAAACCTATAACAACTAGGCCTAGAAACAAGGAGGCTCCTAATCCATTGACAAAGGGAACCTATATGGTAAGTAATAATTATTTTTGTGAAGTTTGTAATATGCCACATTCCCCAGATTATTGTGTTGTATCCCAAAGAATGTGAGAAGAGGGAATGTTGATGGGAAACAATGAAGAAGATCACACAGTATTTTTGACGTCAGATACTTTTCACCATGTTGTGGGAAGGTATTCATCTTTAGAGGATGAAGGTTATCAGCATGATGCTTCAAATCAGAAATACAATGTTCATATGCCTGAACAACAGGTCCTTTCTGACTCTAAAGAAGATTATACAGTGCCACATTTTGTTGAGGTGACTGCTCAATATAGTATGAAGAGACTTACTGAAGAAGAGGTAGAAAGACTAACTGTTGCTGATCAGAAGAAAAAAAAAAGGGGGGGAGAGACATTGGAGCAGAAGAAAAGGATTGAGGCAAAAGGCTCCTCTTTTAACTTCATTCAAGCATTATCCCAGGGAATAAGGTATGAGAACATTATCAAGGTTGATTCCAATGATTGTATTTCTGATGAGTATAGAGAAATTGATCAAACAAAGCTTCCAATAGAAGATGAGATATGTGCAAGTCAGTATGATTCCTGTGATAGCTTGCATAATGAAGATGAAGGTACAAGATATTTCTCTTGCATAATAGATTGTGATAGGGAAAGAAGTGTGTGTTATGAGGGATCCAATGAATATTTAGATTTTGAGGATACACCTGTAGATTTTGATCTACAGCAAGGGGATTCTACTACCTCTTATGAAGATCAGGATGAAGAGGCAATGGGAAATGTTGATAGTGAGTATACAATACCTTTAGCTGTAGTTGAAAGTTATGAAGATTCATTTGATCATGATGAGGTTTGTACATCTAAAAATGATTTCCATGCTTTTTAAAACTCATTGTATGATGAAGAGTTAAATGAAGAGTAGATGTTTTTTTGTCAAGGTATGTCCAAGAATGAGTTTTAGATATTTTCAGATCCATCCTATGAAAAGGAGGAAATAGTTCCATATAAACAAAGTATTTATGGCATAAATGACAGTGCTGATGATGTTTCTGATTTCCCATTCTCTGATGGTATTGGATTTTTGTTTGATGATGACAAGTGTGAGGAGTTTAATTGTAGTGATAAAAATGTTGAGACTTGTTCACTAGTCAGTGAACAGATTGCTGATTTGTTAACTCCTAAATGCCAGGGATGTGCACATGAAGGTGATCTTGAAGTTTTGTGTCTAGCTTACATTTGTTTTTACAATGAGAGATCTTTGTGTAGATATTTTTATGATTCCGTGTGCATTTCTTGGAATGATGGTGAAATATTTGGTGTTGATCAAAAGTATGCTTCCATTCGTGATGAGATAAGTGATTTTGAAATTTTTAATTCATGTGAAGAAGACATTTGTTTGCATACCAAGGTTGATAGAAGTCCAGATTTTATTGGTTCACGTATGCATGATATGGAGGATATGTGTCACGATCCAATGTTGTCTCTGAATAGAGATACTAAAGAGGTGCAAAAGGTTTTAGATTTGCTTGTTTCAGATAATGTTGGTATGACAAAAAAATTTGTTTCTCAAGAGAAGCACGTTGATTGTGAATTTTCAATACACCTGGGAGAATGTTTCACAATTCATAACAGTGAGAGAGATAATATAAAATGTTGTATTTCATATGCATGCATTTTAAATGTTGAAAATAACAGGGGTTTGTCCCATGATGATGAAGAATTTGAACTACAGGATGGTGTAGGAATTTTGGGCCAAACCGAGCATGATGATACTCTAAGAACTTGCAATAACAGTGATAGGAAGGATTGCATGGGTATCTTCAAGAAGAATTTGATGAACTCGACACAAAACTAGGTGTTTGACAAGGGAAAGCTTGGTTTGAGTTTCAGATTGTAACAGCTCAGAACAAGTGAAACCAAAGCACAGAGGATTAAGGGTTTCCAGTGCATGGACAACTCTTGCTTGTCCTCTTTAAAATTCTTTTCCATGCACAGTAGTTTAGGGTTCTAGTTCATCTCCGTCTTGCATTCATTTTTCATTCATTTGCATTCATTCCTTCATTTCCATTTCCATTCTGCTCACTGGCTCATCATTTTGTGTCTGGTCTGCTCACCCAAAGATTTTGGATCCTTGCAATGATCTCACTATCATTCATCCCCAGACGGAGCCACTGTTGGAGCTGTAAAATCTGATGTTTTTACATGTTATTTTACCTCATAAATTTCCTAATTTGGTCCTACCGTATGCATATTTCATCTATATTTTTCCCTCTTGCCCCTCTGAATTTATCCATGTCTGCATTTTCCAACTTTTGTTCCATATCGGCATGAGTCTATTTGGGTCTCCCCGACCCATTACACTTTTTTGCTAAAATCTTATGTTTCAGGTGTATTGGCAGGACATGCTCTTTGTTACAATGATTGGTGTTTCTCTGTGGTTGGCTATCAGCGTAACGTCCATGTTGTTCCGGCAATGGTGGGGGCATCTATCGACAGGGGTTTTGTTGTCGGGGCAATGTCTTATCAAACTCAATCTATCTCCCTGACTTGTGCATATGGTAGTTTTCGGTGAGAGTTGGGTTATCGGCGGAAGGTCTTGGCGATTTCATTTTGTCACGCCAATCGGCAAGTTCGGGATGCATATCGGTATAGGTTTGGGTGATCGTCGTAAGGTCTCGGCAAGTGACCTTTGATCTCGCCGATGGAAAGTTTGGAGGATTCTTATCAGCAGGAATGTGGTCTTATCTTGGAAACTCAAGGACGGTTGAAAGCTTTTGGTATATCATGGGCACTCTATATGACCTCTCCCTGATACAGCATTGTCTTGGCGAAAGCGAGTGGGGAATGGTTTTCAGCATAAGAATTACTTTGTCTCAATGAACTGAAAAGTAACACAATGTGAGGCCTTCGGTATAATGAGGTGATATCCACATGAGGTTCCCCTGACATCATTTTGTCTTGCCATCCTGGCGGAGTTGAATACTATAAAAGATAGCTCGGTGTGACCTATGTTTTTCGGTGTGTGGTCTTGGCGAGGAGCCTGGGGTCTTGCCGAATGGGATGCAGTGGTGGCTTTGTTGGCAAGATAATTGGATGGTCACACTGACATGAAGTTATATGGGAGGCTCTCGGTGAAACTTAAAACAATCTGTGTGAGGTCTCCGCGATATCTATGTGTTATAGCAAAGCATAATTGTTAGAGTAAAGGTTTAAATTTAATCATGTTAATTAAATTACCTTTATCTCCTTCTTAACATTTCACCTTAGTTTGCATAATAATACATTTAATGATTATATTAATTATTAAATGTGTTATCCTTTTAGGGCTTTTTGACCTATATGTGGTTGAAAACTCTTCTTTTGTAATTATTCTCTTTTACAGATTGTTGAATACAGAGCTCCATCTTTTTGAGCAATTTTACTGTGTTCTTGTTGCTTCTCTTTGCTTCTCCCTGTAATAGGTTTTCTCAGCTTGCAGAGATCACTGGGCTCCTATGGTGTTGTAGTTTCTCAACTCCTACATGGTATCAGAGCTTCAGATATGCAGCTACCTGTTCTTGTTTTGAGAATTTTTGCATTGGAAGCAGATCTGGGTTTCAGAGCTTCGTTTGCCAGATACAGGGGGTGCTCAATTTTTGGGTGCATCTTGGGCCCAAACTGACCTCACGGTTGGACTCAAAGTGGCCAAAAACCCATATTTTCATATATGGCATGCCCTATTTGAGCACAGTTGCACCAGAAGGCAAAAAAAATTTAGGCCCCAAGGTCGTACGGCCTCAGGGCTCATTTTTCGAGGAAAAACGTGTGAAATTTTTTTTAAAAAAATAAAAAACAAAGGTTTTTTATTCAACATTTTGTGCTCACTGTGTAAATTTGCAACGCCACCCAGCCGCTGCCCGGCAGCCACCCCAGCCCCACCCAGCGACCACCAGAGAGCCGCTCGGCCAGCGGCTGCCTACGCCAGCGGCCGACCATCGGCCAGCCACTGGAACGCTCGACTCACCGCCGGTGGCTCTGCCACCCCTGTGCACTAAGCCCCCTGGTTCGCCCAGGTGACTAAGGGCCTTGGATTTTAAGCCCTTGAGGGCTTTGGATTTTTTTTAGATCTTTTGGAGCTTCCTTCAGTCAAATGGGCGTATCTCGGGCCTTTTAGCTCCGTTTTTCAAACGAAAAGCGGCGTTGGAAAGCTGGATCCGAGCCTGATCTGATGGTGAGGGATTTTTTCAAAATTTTCTAGTTTGGTTGCCATTTTTCGTAGTCAAAGTTAGATGAATCTTTTCGCACTCTCGGAGCCATAACTTTTGCATACAGACTCCGTTTTTTGAAAACGAGTAGGCGTCGAAAAGCTCTTCTCATGCTCTTTCTAGAAAAGTAACTTTTTTTCATCAAAAATTTACCAGGTACACAAAATTTTGTATGAAGAATTTTTTTCTTTTTTAAACTTTTCAGCTTTAAAAATTGTACTGGGGTTTGGGTTCTCGTATTGTGGGGGGGTGTTTTTTCTTGCTTTCTGTATTTTCCATCAAAAAACCAGAACACCAAAACTCTCAAAAAAATAAAACCCTTCTGCATCTTTTGTCTATTCTGAAAGATCACATAATAATAAAAATAAACAAGCAGGCACAGGTGCAGGGTTTAATGGCGGACTCTTCTTCGGTTGAGCATCTTTCCCCACATAATTATCATACCTAGAAGGCACATATGACAAGACTTCTCATGTCCAAAGGTTTATGGTCATGTTTGGATGATGTTCAACCTCAGTTGCAACGTCAATTTGAGATATTTTAGCACAGGAACAGAATGGATGAAGCCATGGGGTTGTTATCCTTGCATGTTTCAGACAGTCTTCTCTTTCATCTCGAGGGTTGTGCAACTCCTCGAGCTATGTGGTTGAAGTTTGAAACACTTTTTGGCACCATTAATCAGTTCTGAGCACTTCAGATTGAGGTAGAATTGACCACTTTGGTACCTGATTCCTTTCCTTCTATTGAGGATTTCCTGATGAAATTCAAATCTCTCAGATCTTTGTTACAGGGTTGTGGTAAAAACAAAATAGATACAGAGTGTATTTACCTGATTCTATCTAAGCTTCGAGGATCCTTCCAGATTTTCTCTTCTACCTTCTATTCCACCATGGATGCTTTGGGTCCACATTTTACCATGCCTTCTCTTGAGGTATTTTGAGATCGATTGACACAAGAGCAGGCCAAGCTCACATAGTTGGATACTCTTCCTGGATCAAAGAATAAAGCATTGGTTGCTCAGCCATCCCAAGGGAAACAGAAGCCGAAGATAGATTCAGTTGGCAGTGAGAGTTCCTCCAAGCCACCACCTAAAACAAATTTAAAACCACAATCCAATCCTAAACAGGGTAAATCTTCTAAGTCTAGTGAGTCTTCCTCTAAGACTAAGAAGAATCCAGGTGATCCTTGTAGTTTCTGTGGCAAGGAAGGACATCCAATTTCCAGGTGTTGGAAATGATTAGAGGCTTTAGAGGAAGCCATGCAGTAGCATCATATTTCCTCACCTCAACCTCCTCCATCCACGGGGAAAGGTCATGCTCTTTCTGCACAAGCCTCGTCTTCAGGATCCACATGGATTATTGACTCTGGTGCTTCACACCATATCTCACACTCACAGGATTTAGTCACTACACTTGCTCATAGTGCTACTTCACAGATTGCAGTTGGTGACTCAACACAACTCTCAGTTTAGTGTTCAGGTATTGTTTCATTGGATGGTGGTTGTCTACAGGATGTGCTTCTAGTTCTTGACACTTTGACAAACCTTCTATCTGTTTATCAGATTTGCCACTCTGGCTCTGGTAAGACAGTTGACTTCTCACCACATGATGTGGTTATTCGAGACCTTCATGATCCTGACTTGGTTGTGGCTACTGGGAGTGTGGATTCTGCATCATGCTTATACAAATTTGATGGCTTTGAGAGTTTAGACACTGTTGGTTCCTCTCTTATAGCACATGCAGATTCAGTGAGCAGGCTTTGGCATGAGCGTTTTGGCCATGTCAATTATAGATATCTACAGCAGATGAGTACTCAAGCACTTGTGATTGGGCTCCCACAGATTTCTTGTACTGATGGTGTATGTCGAGTTTGTGTTTTTGGCAAACATCATTGTGATCCTTTTCCTAAGGGTCGAGCCACTCGTGCTAGGGCACCCCTAGAGTTGGTACACAGTGATCTTATGTCCTTTCTGACTCCTTCTTTTTCGGGGGCCCGCTATGTACTCACCTTTATTGATGACTTCTCCAGACGTACATGGGTGTACTTTCTTAAGTACAAGTCTAATGTCTTTGACTCATTCAGGATTTTTAAGACATTTGTGGAGAAGCAATCTGACTTTCTATCAGGAGGATACGCACAGATAATGGGGGGGAATATGTTAATCAGGCTTTTATAGATTTTTGCACTGAGCATGGTTTACAACATCAGTTTACAGTCCCTTACACCCCTCAACAGAATGGTGTCGCTGAGAGAAAGAACAAAACCTTACGGGAGATGGAAAATTGTATGATATAGTCTCGAGCTATGAGTTCTTCCTTCTAGGCTGAGGCAATCAATTGTGCCAATTATATTTAGAATCCAATGCCTCATAAGGCATTGCAACATATGACTCCTGAGGAGGCTTGGACCCATGTCAAGCCTGATGTTTCTACATTCTGAGTTTTTGGTAGTGAGGCTTGGGCATTTATTCCTGATTCTCAAAGGAAAGCCATGGAGAGGAAGAGCCGACCACTCATATTTGTTGGCTACTGTGAGGATGTTAAGGCATACAGGTTGTTTGATCCTGATTCCAAAGAGGTCTTGTTTCGGCGAGATGTCCAGTTTGATGAGCACTATCCTTAGATGGATTCTCCATCACCAGCTTCTCCCTCATTGCCTACTCCTCCCTCTTCATCACTTGAGGATTACTTATCTCTTGAGGATGATGTAGATGATGATCCACCATCTCCACCACCACCAGTTGCTCTGTCTTTTCCTAGGTGGGCCCGTGTCACTGTTGATGCAGCTGGTTCTTTGGCAGGTGATCCTTTAGATACTCGTCATACTCGTGCTCAGACATCTGGTTCTAGTCTTTTGAGTCATGCCATTTTGGATGATCCTCAAAAGTTTTCAGAGGCGACAGGTCACCTTGAGTGGGATAAGGCTATGGATGAGGAGTATTCTTTTTTGATGAAGAATCATACTTGGGATCTTTGTCCTCTTCCTAAGGGAAGAAAGTTGGTTCGGTGCAAGTGGTTGTACCGTACCAAGTATGCTGCAGATGGTTCTATTGATAAGTATAAGGCTCGTCTTGTTGCGAAGGGTTTTTCTCAGGTGGAGGGTATTGATTACTCTGAGACCTTTGCCCCTGTTGCTAAGATGAATTCTATTCACTTTGTACTTTCACTTGCAGCTTCACAAGGATGGTCAGTGTTTCAGATGGATGTGAAGAGTGCCTTCTTGCATGGTGACCTACATGAGGAGATCTATATGGAGCAGCCTCAGGGTTTTGTGTAGGACACTTCTTTGGTTTGCAGACTTCGGCGTTCATTGTATGGTCTCAAACAAGCCCCTCGAGCTTGGTATGAGAAGATGGACTCTTTTTTTCTTTCCACTCACTTCACACGTTGCCATTCTGATCACACAGTGTACATTTGGTGTCAGGAGGGTGATCTTTTGATTCTTGTGCTATATGTCGATGATCTCATCATTACAGGTAGCTCATCTTCCATGATTTAGGATGTTCAGCAAGCTTTGATGGAGCGGTTTGAGATGACAGATCTTGGACTTTTGCACTATTATTTGGCCTACAGGTTATTCAGTCTTTGGATGGGATTTCCTTATTTTAGCAGAAGTATGCTCTTAATATGCTCCAGTGCTTTGGCATGCTTGATTGCAAGCCTGCCCCCACACCTTTTCAGTCAGGTGTTGTCTTGTCTTCCACTTGTACTACTTCTTTCGTGGATACTACTCTGTATAGACAGTTGGTTGGTAGTTTGTTGTACCTGACACACTCACACTCTGATCTTTCCTTTGCAGTTGGCCTTGTCTCTTGATTCTCACATGATCCACATGAGAGTCATTGGCAAGCAACCAAATGTATTTTGAGGTACATTCGGGGCACCACTCATTATGGCATTCACTACACATCAGGATCCCCTCACATTGTTGGCTTTATTGACTCAGATTGGGTTGGTGATGTCGATGATCGAAAGTCTACTTCTGGCTTTATTTTTTGCCTTGGTTCTGGTCCCATTACATGGTCTTGCAAGAAGCAGTCAGCTATTGCATTATCATCTACAGAGGCTGAGTATCGAGGAGCAGTGTTAGCTAGTCAGGAGGTTTTATGGCTTTGACAGTTGATGATAGAGTTTGGGTTTCCTCCTGATAGTCCCACTATGCTTTGGTGTGACAATCAGAGTGTCATTCATATTTCTCGCAACCCAGTGGAGCATCAGCAGACTAAGCTCATTGAAATCCACATGCACTTCATCAGGTCGTTAATTCAGGATGGTTCTCTCATCTTGGAGTACATTCCTACAGAGGAGCAGGTTGCAGACATCTTCACTAAACCTTTGGTATCGACGCGCTATCTTCAGTTGCACTCCATGCTTGGGGTGAAGGAAGTTGTCCTTGGGGGGTCTCAGTGAGGCCTTCCTTCCTTCTTTCATGTTTTTTTAGCATGCTTTTTTCTCTTTTTGGAGTAGAGTTTTTCCCATGAGGTTTTCTCTATTTCTCCACTTTAGAGAGATTTGGTTGTAATTGGGTACCTTATCTGGCCTTGTTGTCGGGACCCAAGTTTACTTTCTTGCATTGTAGTTACCTTTGCTTTCTTGCATATGTTTGTAGCTGCACTTTTGCTCATCTTAAGGGGGGGTGTTAGAGTAAAGGTTTAAATTTAATCATGTTAATTAAATTACCTTTATCTCTTTCTTAACATTTCACCTTAGTTTGCATAATAAGACATTTAATAATTATATTAATTATTAAATGTGTTATCCTTTTAGGGATTTTTGACCTATATGTGGTTGAAAACTCTTCTTTTGTAATTATTCTCTTTTACAGATTGTTGAATATAGAGCTCCATCTTTTTCAGCAATTTTACTGTGTTCTTGTTGCTTCTCTTTGCTTCTCCCTGTAATAGGTTTTCTCAGCTTGCAGAGATCACTGGGCTCCTATGGCGTTGTAGTTTCTCAACTCCTACAATAATGAGAACAAAGGAACACTGTATGGCTTCGGTGTGACTAACGGAATGTTATAGCGACATACAAGGGGCCACAATGCATATTGATAAAACATAATGTGATCTAGGATACATCTCCCTGACTCAGATAAGTCACAGCGACAACGAAATACAAGCACAGGGGATGTAACGAGTGAATTTCCTTCAGCAAGACAATGATCTATGTCTCGCCGACTGTCTCACTAGTGATAACAGAATTTTAAATATTAGGGCCGACATGTTTCCGTTTGGTGACCGTTGCAGGCCGACATTGTTGGAGCCCGAATTTTGTGCTAGGCGGACATGGAGTTTCAAATTGATTTATTTTCTAATGCTAGTGTATAAATAGGACCTCGATTGTAAATGAACATCATCAGATTTTAGATTACATACAGTAGTTAGGAATGGCTACAGTAGAATAATTTTCTCTTATCAGAGACTATGTGCATGTTTTAAAATGGCGAATTCAATGAAGATCAACTGGTGTGGCAGGTTATTTCTGGTGTCAATTGTATGTTGAACTTATTGAAAAGTATTGCTGAAGTTGTCTCCAAGTTGATTCTTTCTGGTTGTTTAAATTGATGTAACAAGTTTACTTTCGGTTTATCAATGCACATTTGTTGTATTTGTGTGATTAATTGACTGGTTCTCTCAAGTAGAGATTAAATCCTTTTCGTTGATCATAGTAATCAAGAAGATTCATCTGGATTATTAAAGAAGAGCTCAGTGATCATAGTCTTGCATTGTTTATACAAGTTATGAACAGATCATATGCCTGCAATTTGATTTTCTGCCAGAATAAGTTGCCCACTTTTGTTTCATTTGACTCTGCATACCCAATAAGGTACTGGTCTCTGCAATTTCATTATTTGAATTCATTCAATCTCTTTTAATCAGTTAATTAAGCATTATAGGATTTAGATCAGAAGATAGCTATCAAGTTTGGTTTCATTTGTTCACTATTATCTGCCATTGTGGACAAAGCATTTCAAGAAAGATAATCACAAGTTAAGTCTGCACTATTCAGAAAGGTACACCCACCCAGGTTTGCAGCACCTAAAGAGTAGAAGGTTGAGTTCTCTTGACCTTGTTTGTTACCCTAAAGCGTATCAGGAGATTGGCAGCCTCTTGAGGCATTCAGCCTACATTTTTTAGAGCTAACAGATTCCCCTATAACTAAATGTATTAATTGAGAATAAGATCTATATCCTTAGTTGGTCCAAACATAGTATAAAATAATCCTATGCACAAGGGTAAGTTTATATCTTACTCTCCATGTGGGGTCACTAGTTGGTTTTAATGTAAATGTGTAGTTTAGATACACTAGGCCATGGGTAGTTGAATCTAGCTAGACTAAACCTTTTTTAGAGAAATTAAATTCATATTCCAATACTTCTTCAACAAAAACTAAAACCAAGGATGTTTAAGAGCATTCAAGCAGTTTAATGCATCCTTAGCTCTAACATGCAAGATTTTTGTGACTAGTAGTTGCATACTTGTATGCTTCAATGAACCAAATACATTTATACCAACACCATAATTTGAATTGTTCATACCAATCCCCTTTTTCTTGTAAATATTTGGAGAACATAAAGAACAACATTAATAAATAATAGTTTTGATTAGAGGTAAAATATGGGTTTTGAAGGGGCCTGGAACCATTTACAAAAAAGTACAACTGATATAAAAAGGAAACAACATTAAACAACCATCAACCCAACATCAACAAAACACCAACCAAAAAACAACCAAAAAGAAGGAAACCAACCATCACCACTACATATTGTTCAGAATTTCAACAGCTTCCATCTCACTAGCAGCAAGCTTCTTCCCCTTAACCCCAGTATCAGAAACCTCAATACCTGAGGCCCTAGCCTAATTTTTCATTCTATTTCTAGTCCTAACCCTAGGCCCACCAGCTTTTATCTCACTACTCAAAATAGAACCTTTAGTATCACCCTTATCAGTAGCATAATCCTCAACCATCAACTTACCCTTAACAAAAATAACATCAACAAACACATTTTCCTTTCTCTTTTTACCAATAGTCATAGGGGAAATAGCCTTCGCAAAGTCCGACATAGTCATGACTTTAGGGGCTTCTCCACTTTTCATAACAACATTCCATATCTTATCATTTTTCTCCTCAAGGGATAACATTCTTCCCTCCATACTCTGTTTCAGATTGATGGTTTCCTCCACCACAGTATTAGCAATAGTATTGAAGCCATCCATTAAATTATCAATTTGGATTTGGACCGAAGGGTCTTTAGCCTTGCTAGCAACACCTCTAATACGAACATTGGTCCTATTGATCTCATGAAAGAACCATTTAAAAAGTTTAAAAAGCACATTAACACTATCACGGGCTGGGCCCAACACATCATAAAGATCCTCCCACTTGCTAGCAACACCTCTAATATGAACATTGGCCCTATTGATCTCATGAAAGAACCATTTAAAAAGTTTAAAAAACACATTAACACTATCACGGGTCGGGCCCAACACATCAGAAAGATCCTCCCTGTCAAAGTTTTCAATACGTTTTCCCACAGCAACATCCTCTTCAGAGGAACTCATATGAACCTTTTTAGCAAAAGCTTCCTTACCTTTACCAGTAGGGACAAGAGACTTCATCTTACAAATGGAATTAGCGATTTTCTCGGCAACAGCCTGCCTCTTTTGAATCCTATCTGCATCTGCTTTACTAGTTCACACAGCCTATTCACCACCCACAACTCTAACCATCTCCTGCTTCAGCAACCCAATGATTGCGCTCAGAACATCCTTATCATGGACACTACCAGCCAGGGAGAGAGGGAAACCCTTCTCTAGGAGTTGACCAACTTTCAAAACCCTTCTCTTCCAGCTCCCCTCCTTAGATTCCCGCACAAATCCAGTCACTAGGGGAGGAGAAGAAGCTTCCCCATAAAGATCATTTTTATCCCTGCCCCCTTAGAAGGAACAATCGCCTCCACTTCATCACTACAAGTCATATATCTCGCCTTCTCATCCATCTTCCTTTTCCCAGATTTTCCCTAAACAAGGGCAATGAGGCCCCAAAAACATAATATTCAAATAATAAACAAACAAAAACATAACTAATAATCAGAAATATTATATTAAATAATACTTAAATTAAAATATTTAACGTAATTACAAATTAAAAACTAAAAACTAAGATTATTATAAAGAGAAATAACAGCTAAAAACTAAAAAAGCCTAATTTAATCTCTATCCAAATCGAACTTAAACTCTATCCAAACCAAATTTAAATTCTATCGAATTAAGAACCTATTAACTATCTAAAACATGAAATATCCCATTACAATTAATCTAATATTACTATAATATAATAATTTAATTATTTTTAATTAATACTTCACCTATTATTATAGATTATAGAAAAATTAAACTTAGAAACATTATTATTTTTACTATTTCAAACTTATGTTGTAGAAACAAACAACACAGAGAATAAATAGAAGAGAGGGCCATAAGAAATGCAGGTAGTGGCAAGATCAATTTAAGATCCGCATTGAAAGCGGAAGCCCATTTAAGATCCAACTACCTTTCGCCAGTTGTGCATTATTTAATTAACACGTCATTCATGATAATGAAGGCACACAAGGATTGCACCAAAAGATCTGCCACATTACCAAAAAGATCAGCTACACAATATTTCATGTGCACTGGGAGTAATAGAGATAAATTTGACGGTGGCTAATTTAGTTTCTACCATTTCAGACTTATAATTATAATAATTTATTTGATAAAAACAACTCATAAATTTGTTTTCTTTTAAATCTCACATATTAAACTATTAAATAATTAAATTTGTACTAGTAACTAACCATTCATATAAATGAAGCATATAAATCTATACCTAAAAAAGCATTCTTGCCCATAACTATAACAAAAGGAATCACTTTTGAAACCTTCCATGAGAAGTTAATTGAATATAAATATATTTAACATTGTTTTTGTAACCCTAGGAAAGGTCCCACTTATTTCCCCATGTACTTTTAATTAGAGCAAAACCCAATGTGTGGAAATAGATTACTTAGCATATAAGAGTCGGCATAAAGAAAACCAATCCTCCATTTTTCAATGTGATAGGACCACTCACATGCCTTTCACTAAGAAAAGGGAAGGAAAGTGTATATTCCCTTGCTTTCTAAACAATAATTATATCTCACCTCTATAAGTGTATAGACAATGTATATATGTCACTCAAATGAAAGGGATAAAATCTTTACATGCAAGCTATTATAAGGACAATGGAAGCTTTATGTTCAAAAGTAGGTCGGCAGTTCCACTCATCTCTAAAGCAATGAGATAACATCACTCCTAAATAATGACAAATAAGTTAGTGGAATATCTACTTGGATATCTTTCTGCAAATAAATTAACTACTAAGTACTATTGTTTAATTTATATTATAATAGAGTATTTTTAGATGGGTTTTATGGCTTTCCTCCTTTATTTGTAAGGTTTTTTATTATTCATATATATGGTTAGGTTTTGAGGATGATATTTTGTATTAGATTTTTTTTAATTTATATTTTGATAAAATAAAAACAATTATTTGTTTTTTTAGGGTGTTAGTTATGGATTTGATGAGATTTAATATTTTATAATCTTTTTTAAAATATTTAGAAAAGATTGAAATATGATCATAATTTATTTTTAGTGGTGTTTTATGATTAATAATTTTTTGTTTAATAATTATATTTTTCTCTTGATGGTGGTGGTGTTGACTCTTTAGAGTATTTTAATTTCTATTGAAAATTTGTGTTTGTTTCTTTTTTTGACATTCACTTGTATTTAGTCTATGGAAAATTTATACAATTGACTATTCTATGATGTAATACTTTTATTTTAATATATATCTTAGATTTCTAATTTTTTGGGGAAAAAAATATTACTTTTGAACTCCTTCAAATTAATTTTAAAATATGATGTTTTTCATATTTATTTTTATTACATAAATTAATATTACGATATAATTAAAAAAATATTCTCAAATTAAAAATTTAAAAAAAAATATTGGCATGGTGTGATGGTTTATAGGTGGCATTGTTGTTCTTGCCACCAAGGTTCAAACTTGGGGTAGTTTGTTGAATGGTTGTATTCTGGTTCATAGCTCCAGTCAAAAGCGTTTACCCCTTGAATAGAAAAAAATAATATTCTATTTTAAAATATTAATCATACATGAATATTGTATGTACTATTTTATTTAAAAAATTCTCATCCAAAAATTATCAAAATAAAACATTAAAATTCTTCTAAGAAGAATGCCCGAAAAACTAAATGATTGATTTCGTACTTAAAGAGTCCATTCATATAACTTTTTGAAATTGGAATAAGATATGATTAAGTTGTTGGCATTAGAATATGATATTTTAGAAGGAATATATTATGCAATAATTACATAAACTAAACATCAACTCTTGGAAGTGCTTTGTTTCTTTATTTCTTTATTATATGCTTTAGTGTTCATGGTTTTGCTTTGCTTTTCATGTGACGTACAAGGTTCTTATGTACAAGACTTTAATCTTATTATTAAATGTCATTGTGATAAACTCTTTGAAATTTCTTTTTCTTTTCAGATAAAATTTAAGTATTTAAATATTTTAATAATTAAAATTTAATGCTTGTTTTGAATAATAAATATATTTTAATTAGTAAGTTTTTATATGAGAGATCTCATTTTTACCTTTAAAGAGATTCAAACATGATATTTTAATTAGTAGGGTATGTCAGTATCACAGTCACATGGAAAAACTTATCAGATGTAATAAGCTTATAGAGAGACTACTCGGTTCTTACAATCTAAAAAAACATTATTATACATATTCAAATAATCAATTTAAATAATATTAAATAAAAATTTATATTTAAATTTAATCTTAATAAAAAAATATAATCATATTATTCAACAAATTTAAAACCGATAATATATATTTTTATACATAAAAATGGCACGCACCATGCCAAATGGCAACACCCATAATACATAGAAAAAGTACCATGGAGGGGAGGGAATTAGTGAAAGTTTATAACATATTAATACATGTTTAAAATATATCCTCTTATTAAAATATGAAAGCAATACACATAAATCAAAAGGCATTTTAGGATCGACAATGTTTTTTATTATAATTTAATATAAATTTATGGAAAAAAAATCAATATATTTTTATTTAAAATTTAAAATTTATTATATTAAAAGTATATTATTTTAAAAAATATTAGTTTATTTTAAATTTTAAATTAAAATAATTAATAAAGAATTATTTTGTTAATATATTTGAGTTAATTATTCAAGAGTTGTAAAAGAATATTAAGAATTCAGATTACTAGTAATTATGAGGTCTATCTGATTATCAAATTTATGTTAGTATTTTTCACATTCATAAAAAAAAATCTCCCATAAAAATATCAAATCACCTTTTTGTGATTCTATCAATCATTAATTAAAATTTTGGACCCTCTTACACATCCAAAACTAGTTATAAATATGAACAAAAATCCTACATACCTATAAATGAATCTATTATTCATATTTCTAATAGATAATAAAAAATTACATCATTATACTAGTTCATAATGCATACCATTATCAATCCATCAAAGATCTCCACTACCATTCACCATTCCTTTTTCTAATTTACAACTACACAACCTATCATACAAACCATATAATTAGTATCAATCCATAAAAGAAAAAAAAGGAGCTAGAGGGAAAATTACACAACATTATGAGTTTATCTATCACATTTATGTTAGTATTTTTCACATTCATAAAAAATTATTTCATAAAATGGAAAATCACCTTTTATGATTCTATCAATCATTAATTAAAATTATACACATTCAACATTTTGATGGAGCTATCGTCGGGTGGTGTTGCGTTCTCTCTAGGTGGTGGTGAGGTTTTTTCAAATTTGGTGAAGGCGGGAATCCTTGTTTCTCAAGCTAGAGTTAATGGCGGTGGCTTGGTTGACGATAAGGGTATGTCAAACAGTTGTCTAATAGATGGGACTACTTGTGGGTCCTTTCCATTGGATACTTCGAAGGTGCTTCCGGTCTCTTCCTGTCTGGTTCTTGATGGTACTTCCCTTGGCAAGGTGGGGTCTCTTTATGTGGCCCCCGAGGTTCTCATTTCTAGGGATGTTGCAGATGGTTGAAGGGGTGATGACGTATCTTTGGACATGAAAATTTGGTCAAAATTTTTTGGTTCGAAGCCAAAGGAGGGTGATCCCACAATAGTGGTTTACAATTTTTGGCCAAACTGGACACTAAAATATTTTTTTCTAACTAAATCTTTACTTTTGGGCACCTATAGCGGCTAAACCGTGAGGAATTTGAAGATGATGCAAACTAGTGATTTGTAACATTTTGTCTGTAGATTCTAAATATATTTTTTTCAAGATTTTTGGAATGAAATTGCACTTCTTTTTCCCTCTCCTTTGAAAACTAGTTTTTTTTCAGTAAACACCATTTTTAAGGAGTGATGCTCACTGTATACAACATAACTTTTTTTTCCATGAAGGATAAAATTTTAATTTTTTTGAATTTAGATTTGTAACTATGATATCTAGTGCTTCTAATTGATTTCATAGTGTTTTATTGAATATTTTTTCCTTAATCAAATTTTGAAGTCAAACCAATTACAATTCTGACATAGGTGGACCGTATATAATGTAACCTTTTTTGTATGTATCGAAATTCAAAAAAAAATTGTTGGATCAAGGACTTCAATATCTAGTGCACTCATATTTTTCAATTTTTTTTTGATAATCTGCTATTTTTCCACATGTGCAGAACAAAGAGCTTGATTTTCGGTGAAAAACCTATGTTTAATAAAACTAAATAAACAAATACATAATAAAACCAAAACATATTAAAATTATATTCTTTGGATAGCTCGTTTTGAGGACTACCATCATCCAGTTGGGTCTGTGAATTCTCCTCCATTTTCATCCTCAACCTGAGCTTCGAACAGAAAAATTCTAGAGTTTTTTGGTGCCAGAGGGGGAGAAAGGGGGAAAAGGGGGGTTCGAGCGAACTAGGGGAGTTTGAGCGAACCCCCTTTCCACAACCATTTTCTTTGCTTATTTTGCGAGGAAATGAGGGACCCAACAATTAATGGGTTTGCTCGAAGGGGGGTTCTAACGAACCCCCTTTGGGTTCGCTCGAACCAAAAGTTCGTTCAAATCCCCAAAAACCAAAATTTTTTGCATGGGGTCATTTTTTGCGACTTTTCCTTCCTCACTGAAATTGTAAACCACTTTTGTGGGTTTACCGAGGACAAGAGTTCATCTCCTCCAATGGAATTCTTTGTTGACCCCTCGATTGGTGAGTATTTTATCTCTATTCCTAGTTGCATTATTGAGAATGGGGTTCAATCAATGGCTTTTTTGTTGGTTGGTAAGTTTTGGGGCCCTTGCCCGAATATCAACCCAATTTGCAACCTTGAATCATTAGCATCTGAAGGGGCAGGTTGAGGTGGTTGCTCTTGCTAAAGTTTTCTTCTCATTTTATTTTACTTGTGAGGAAGACCTTTTGAAGGTTCTAGTGGGGGGTTCGTGGTTGATTGGAAATCTACTTTGGTCCTGAAGAAATGGGAGGCTAGTTTCAACCTGAGCTCTTGTTGTTTTGACTCGACGCATGTGTCGATGCATTTACCTAGTCTTCCTCTCAAATTTTGGGATGAGCAAGTCTTCAAAGTTATTGCTAGCACCTTTGGATGTTTGTTATCCATTGATCATTTGACTGCTTTGAGGAAACGTTTGGTGTATGCCCAGTTTTGTGTGATTATGGATCAATCTACAATTTTTTTGGCTTTTGTCAAGATTAATTCGAAGTTGGGAGTGTGGGATCAAGAAGTTGAGTTTGAATGTATTCCTTTTGCTTGTTTTCACTGTAAGAAGGTGGGTCATTAGGAGAAAAAATGTTCGTTGAAGCCTAAGAAGCCTCTGCAAAAGGTCTCGGCTCCTCTGAAGGATCCCATTCCTTCTTCTAAGGTGTGGAGGGAGGTGGGGAGGTGTCCTAATTTTGGTGTTTCAAGTGCTCATATTAATGGAAGCTCAGGTGAAGTTGGTATTTCAGTGTGTGCAAGAAGTTGAATCCACTTTTTGGCCAAAAAGTGGAAGTGTTTTCCCTGATTTTCAAAATTTGTCACATTTGACCTTAAAATTTGAAGCACTTAGAGATGGAATCTTAAAAAATTCACTAATCATAAAGTGTAGTCTCGAAGTCTAATTTCCAAATATGTAATTTATTTCAATACCTAGATGATACAAATTGATTTTCAATAGGCGTTTCTAAAAACCACTATTTAAAAGTCACTTTTTTTTACCATACCATGCGCATGTACGTCATCCATATTTTGACGTAAATAATCATATTTTTCTAAATCCTTTTGGGAAAATATTTGTAGCTCACTAAAGCACGCTTTCAATATTTTTTTTATAATTTTTTATTGAATTATTTTTCTTGGTTAATTTTTTATTGGTCATCTTTGTTGTTTTGAAAAATCATCGTGTACGTCATGCATAAGATGACCTAAACTTATCATTTTTTTTTCTTTTCAAATTAAAAATAATTGTCTAAAGTACATTTTTCATGTAATTCATTTTACAAAAAAAATATTTTAAGAAAAATTTATTAAAATAAGTTTAAAAAACCCTGATATTTTAAGTTTATGGATTAGTTTCATCATGAATTAATTGAAAAATAGAAAAAATAATTCAGCTATAAAAAATTTACATATTTGGAATCTACATTGTCTCATTTATAATGGGTTTTAATTTTGACAAAAAATTTTGCAAAAAAGGTCTTCAAACATATGTCCAAAGTCACTATTTTCTTGTGACATTGACATGACCTTCAAGTTGCAAGTCCAAAGTTGAGGTTCGGATCCTCGAGCCTTTTCTCGAACCGAAAAACAAAACACAAACCTGACCAAAAATTCATATTTTAAAAACGAGATCCCATTTCAAAAAATAAAAAAAATTATGCTTCTACGAAATGGGATCCATTTTGCAAAACAGGATCTTGTTTTGAAAAGTTGCCAAAAATGGAAAGTTTTCAAAACAAGATCATGTTTTGAAAATTTTCCAAAAATGGAAACTTTTCAAAATGAGATCATGTTTTGAAAAGTTGTCATTTTGAAATTTTCAAAACAGAATCCCATTTTGAAAATTTTCCAAAAATGGAAACTTTTCAAATGAGATCCCATTTTGAAAAATGGGATCCTAATTTTTAAAAACCGGGATCTCATTTTATTTTTAGGCTCGAGACCCCGAACCTAAATGGGATCCCATTTTGTTGAACCTGATTTCAAGATTTTGGCTAAGGCAGAAACTTCCACTTTTTGTGGACTCAACTTCATGCATCTACCCCTTTCTCATAGCTTAACAAAGGTTGTCAAGGTCGTGGCTCGTGGTGGTAACTTTGTGGATATTGAGGGAAATGTTGGTGATTTTTGTACCACTTCAGAGCATATTGTGGGGAGGTCTATTGTTGATGCTCAAACTGGAGCCCTTACTATGTCTTTGGAATCCTTAGAGGTGGTGTTGGTTGTCTCTAGGGTTGATGAGTTGGATCCTATGTTGGCTATGGAAGCGGGTTTGGTTAAGAAGTCCCTTGTTCCTGAGGTGGAGGCCCCTGTGCTTTCTAAGGTTCCCCCTTGAAGGAGGTTACTAATGTTTTCTTGTCTTCAGGGGGATCTTTAGAGGACTTGGATGTTGCTCCAGGGGTGGTAGCCTCTAGGGGGCTGAAGATGGTTGATGAAGTTGTTTTGAAAGTGTTGGTTAAAGATAAGGTGATCACCTCTTCTATCAAGGACAACAATTCTTGTTCCCTAGAGGTGGAGGCTGGGGATCTCCCTCCCTCAACATATAAACCTTGTATTAGGAAGAAACATGTTTCCCCTTCATCGAGTATGGCTACTAGAAACCATTTGAAATTGGACTGTGGTTTTGAGCCTAGAGGTAGGGGAAGACTTTCGTTGCAATAGCTTCGAGAGAAGGAAAGAAAACTTGATACTGCTAATGGCTCGCAAATGACTCTACTTGAGATGGGCCTTAAAGGCTCCTTGCAGAATCTTCTATGAAGATCCTTTCTTGGAATATTTGAGGATTGAATAATCCTCATAAATAGGATCTTCTTTCTAATTAGTAAGAGATCACCGACCTGCTTTCATTATGATTCAAGAGATGAAAATGGGGGTGGATAAGGTGGATAAAATCAAGAACAAGTTGTTTAAGGATTGTGGTTATCAATCTTTTGACTCTAATGGAGCTTTTGGAGGTGTGGCTTCTTTTTAGAACCCAAAGGTAGTTACTGGGTCTTCTTTGTTTGGGGAAGAAAACCATGTGGCTACTTCCTTTTCGAGTCCTAGAGATAAGTTCTCATGGGTGATTTCTAATGTTTATGCTCTAAACTAAAAAAGTGTCAAGAAGTGGTTTTTGGATAGTCTACACAAATTTAAATCTCAGCTCCCTTTCTAGAATTTGCTAGTTATGGGGGATTTCAATACCCCATTGAATGATTCTAATAAGTTTGGTGGTTCCCAGGCAGCAGAGGATAGTAGATTTGATCTTATAAACTTTATTAATGATAATGCCTTACTGGACCTTGATCATTGTGGAGCTTCTTAAACTTTGTCCAATAAGTGTGTGGGGGATGCTCTTATTCAGGTGAAGTTGGATTGTGCTCTCCTTTCCCTAGATTGGTTGCTCTCCTTTGTTTGTTCTTTGTTGGACCTTACTAGACTCAACTTGGATCATTTTCCTATCTCCTTGAATGTAGAGTTGCTTGGTTGAAGGAAGTCATTCCCTTTTAAATTGAGAAGATGTGGGTAAGCCACCTGAACTTAAAAGATAGAATAGTTGTATGGTGGATTATTAATGTGGATGGGTCTGCTATGTATAAGGTTGCTAAGAAGCAGACTTCTATTAAACAGAACATTATTCATGGAATAAATCATCTTTTGCTAATATTTTCAAGGAAAAATCTGAGACTAAAGGAAAACTAGACGTCCTACAACAAAGAATCCAGGCTATTGGGAATGATCATGCTACCCTCTAGGAGGAAAGTATTCTCTTGGATAAGCTGCATAATATTGTGGCTAAGGAAGAGGAGTTTTGGAAGCAAAGATCAAGGGCTATTTGGCTTCAAAGTGGGTATAAAAACACCCATTTTTTCCATCTCACTACTTTGAAGCATAGATCTTCTAATAATAGAATTTCCAAAATTGTTGTTAATGATTAGTCTTTGGAGGGGGGTAATGAGATTAGAAATGCAGCTTGCTCTTTCGTCTCAGACTTGTTTTCAGAGGATCATCCCCCTGAACCTGTTAATCAGCAAAGCTTCTTCAATGTCATTCTTAATTTGGTGTTTGAGGAGTTGAACAAAAGTTTGTTGCCCATCCTTCTTGATGAGGAAGTTAAGAAGGATGTGTTCTCTTTTGAAGGTAACAAGTCCCCTGGGTTGGAGATTTTCCTATGCTTTTCTTTCAAACTTACCAGGATATTGTTGCTAAGGATATTATCAATGCTACTAAATAATTTTTTGGTAGTAGGTAGCTCTTGAAGGAGTTGAATTCAACCTTTATTATGCTTATTTCGAAGAATCCTGGGGCCTCGTCTTTTGGTGATTTTAGGCCTATCAGTTTGTGTAATTCTATTTACAAAATCTTTTCTAAAGCTTTAGATTCAAGGTTGCAACTAGTCCTTCCTCGTATTATTTCTCCTCAACAGAACAATTTTGTGTCGGGAAGGCAGAGTTTACAATTTGTGATTACGGTGCATGAAAATATCCACCCCCTTATGGTTAACAAGAAACTTGGTCTTATTCTAAATTTGGATCTTGTGAAGGCCTACGGTCAGGTTAATTGGCATTTCTGATTGAAAATATTGAAGGCATTTGGTTTCTATGAACAGGTTTTGCAGCTGGTTGGCCAACTTATCTCTTCTTCTTTTTCGGTGCTGGTGGAGTGGTTCTCCTTTTACATTTTTCAAGATCTCTCATGGGATAAGGAAGGGTGATCCTATCTCTCCTTTCCTTTTTATTATCATGGTGGAATCGTTGGGAAAATTTATTCTTCAGGTAGTATCTAATGGGGCTTTCAAAGGCCTTTCTCCTTCGCAGCAACAATCTTACTCACATCAACAATTTTTTGATGATACTGTGATTCTTTTTGAAGCATCAGTCACTACGACCAAGTTGATCCATCTCATCTTGCAGTAGTATGAAGCTGCTTCTGGTAAAAAGGTGAGTTTTCCTAAGAGTATTGTCTTTTTTCTCAATACTCCAGAGAATTTCCAACAAAGGATTGTTAGGATTCTAGAGTGTGGTATTGGGGAGCTCCCTTCTACCTATTTAGGGCTCCATCTATGCTCTAATGTGGTGCCAAAATCATTTTGGAAAGGGATTATTGATAAGTTTAATTTGAAACTAGCTACCTGGAAGGGGGCTCTTCTGAGCGAAGCTAGGAAAATCTAGTTGATTAAGTTCACTCTGCAGAATCTTTTGGTTTATGCTTTGAGTCTATTTCAGATCCCAAGGAGGTTCTGGGAGAAGATTGAGAGTATTCAAAAATGATTTCTCTGGTCTAGGGTGGAGGACAAGAATCAGATGCATTTTCTCTCATGGGAGGAAGTTTGTAGGGCTAAAAATCAAGGTGGATTGGGTTTTTAGAAGTTGAAGGAGTTTAATCTTGCCCTCCTTGCTAAATAGTTATGGAATCTTCTTTTGGATGGTAAGGAATGGACCTATATTTATTCTTCAAAGTACCTAAGGGGTATTGATAAGTTTAGAGACATTTTGAGGGGTGGCTTCGTTCCTCCCTTGGGTTCGGCCTTATGGAATTTCATGATAGAAGCTCACTCTATCATCATTGATTGTTTGAGATGCGTGTTTGGGAATGGTAGGAGTATCTTTTTCTCGAATGACTGGTGGATTGGTCATGGCCCCTTGAAGGATGAACTTTGGGCGGCCTCCTTCAAAAACTTCTCTATTGGTTTGTGGGGTTCTATAGTGTCATATTATATTGTTGATGGTAAGTGGATAAGGTTGGATCTGGCTAATAGGGATCTCGAACGTTTTTATCAGTTCTTATCCCTGATTTATATTTCTTCTTCGGCCCCTATTGATAGGGCGGTGTGGAAGTTTTCTTTGAATGACTACTTTTCGATGTCTTCTACTTTTTCTAATAAAACTTGTATCTTTGGTCCTCCTCCTTTATGGGGCCGCATGTGGAATCTGAAGCTCCTTCCTAAAGTTAACATTTTCTTTTGGCTTCTTTGTCAAGACAAAATATTGACTCTTAACAATCTATCACAAAGGGGTTATGCTCTACCCAATAGATGTTTTTTTGTGTAAGGAGGTTGATGAGGATGTTATTCATCTTCTTGTTGGTTGCAGTTTCTCGTCAAAATTTTAGGCTCATGTCCTTCAATGATGGAATTTATCTTGGGTTTTCCCTACGTCTATCATGAATATTTGGTCTCAGTGGGTGGCTCCTACTCTGAATCTGACTCTTTCTTTGTTATGGTCTCTTATTGTTCCGCATGTGGCGTGGGGAGTGTGGAAGGAACAAAATAATCATATCTTCTATCAACTAGAGTTGCCTCCCTTGAGGCTTTCTCTCAAAATCTATGAGGCAATAAGAGAAAATTTTCTTTTTGAAGTGTTTGTGCTTCACTTTCATGGTCTGAGGGTTGTGGTCTCTGATTATGACTTGATGATTGGTAGTAGATGGAATATTTCTTGTGATATTTCTATTTCATTGAAGAAACCTAAATCTTCTAGGGAGGGGGTTCAATGGAAAGCTCCCTCTCAAGGATGGTTCAAAGTTAATTTTGACGGTGTTGTGAAGGGGAATCTAGGACTTGCTCGTTCTAGGGGAGTGTTACGTGATGAGAATGGTAGGTTTGTCTCTATGGTGGCACTCCCTTTGGGAACCCAAATAAACCACTTTGCAGAGGCATTAGAATCCTATCATGGCCTCCTTCTTGCTAAATAGGTTGGGGTAACTAGGTTGTGGTTGGAAGGGGTTTCCCTTAATATAATTAATTGTCTTTTGTAGGTGAACCCTCTGTCATGGTCTATTTCACATATCATAGAGGATTCCATCTCCATTCTCGGTTCCTTTGATGATTATAAAATATCCAATGTATTATGTGAGGAAAATACTCTTGTTGATGGGTTTGCTAATGTGGGTGTCGTGTCTCATAAATGTTGGTATTCCTATGATGCCATTCCCATTAATCTCCAAAGTACCATTAATCATGATTAATTATCTTGTCATGGTGGTGGAAACATTGGGAGATAAGTGTTTAATTTTTCTCCTCTTTTTTTGGTTTAAGCACTTAGATTTTAGAGCTCGTTTGAGTAATTATTACATATCTTATGAAAACAAGCTCATGGAATTGGTTATTATAGCTAGGTGTACCTACGTTTTCAGGTTAACATGGATTATGGGTGCATTTTGGCCTTATTTCTAGATTGTTCTCTTAGTTTTTTCTACCCATCAAAACAAGGTGAAGGTTACGACGAGGCTGACTTTGGTTGTAATGGGTGGCGATCATTGCAAGCTGGAGTTGCTCTCCTATGAAGAGTTTAGTGGGAATGTGGTTGTGTGGGAGCATCTGGAGAAAGGTGGAGTTTTTCCTTATTTCCTTAAATTGCATTGGTCTGATTTTGAGGTTGATGAGGTTTTTGTGAAGGGTTGGAACAATCAAATGATGCGCTACCAGGGGTGGAGGTGAATGTCACGAAGGGATTAATTTCTGAAATCATGGGTTTACCCATGAAGGGTAAGAAGTTTTATAGAGATTGTAGAGCCTCTATGTGCACTCTAGCCAATATCTTCAAGGGAAAGGAACAAAATGAGCTTTGGTGTGTGGGAAGCGGTGGGTATGACAGGTCTTCCAGTAAGCCATTGTGGAGAGATGTGGCGCTAGCTATCATGAAATATTTCATGCTTGATGGCAAGTATTATGTTATTTTTGGTTATCACTTTATGTTGTTAAACCATTTCAGAAATAACATTTTGGTGTCATTTCCCTATTATTTTCTCCTCTCTATGGAAACTATCATTGAATATCATAGGAAAAATCCTAGTAAGGCTATCCTCCATGAGGGTCTAATGAAGCTTATCATTGACTATATCAAAGTTAAATTTATTCCTGAAATCCCTAAGATTTCTACTGGTCAGAAAGGAAAAGGGTTTGTGCCTGGTTATGATACAAGGGAGTCGATTAAGGAATGGGATGGTGATTATGAGGAGGATGGCTCAGATGAATTGGGGTCTTTAGAAAAGGAAGGTGTCTGAGAAGGACAATGATCCATAGGTTTCTAATTCTTAGACAAAAGGTTATGAGATTGGCACTAAAATGAATGGTGTTATTGCTTTTGGTGTAAAGAAGGATTCTAAGAGGAAGAAAGGTGGGAAAAGGGAGGAGACGTAGGTTTAAAACCTGGTTGAGGAAGGGGTGAAAGGTTTATGTGTGTCCCCTATTTTTACTGATACTTGGGGAAACAAGGGAGCGTTAAGGATGATAAGGAGAATTGTGTGGCTGAAAAAGATCTCGAGGGAGATGGTTTCAAGAATTTTGGGGAGGCTTCCACTTTGCATATTGGATTGGTGTTGCCTAATGGTAAAGGTTTTGAGCAAGTTGAGGACAAGAAAGGCCTTTTGGAGCTGCTAGTGAATTCAATGGTGAAATCTAGTAAGCAACGAGTGGAGGTTGAAGTTGTTGAGGTGGAGGATTCTCCTGGTGAAGATGCTTTGGAGGGTGAAGGTGTGGGCCCAAAGTTTCAACTTGAGAATGTCACTAACCCTTCTGCCAAGCCTTTGAACTAGGATGAAATTGACCCAGATCTTTTTTGTTGTATGGTGGAGGATGGGACCAAAAATATTTTTTCACTTTTTAAATGGATTTTTTTAGAGGTTAAAGATCTTAGTGTTAAGTTGAATGAATGGAAAAGTGTCTGTGTGGTGCTAGTTAACTGTAAGAAGAAGAAATTGATGGTGAAAAGCAAATTCAAAATGATGAATGCAGTTCTTGATAAGGTGGCGGTGGATGTTGAAAATATGGGTAGGGACCATGAGGAGAGACGATCATCTTTGGAGGATATTGTTTGTAGGATTCATGAGGAGCGACTTGTCTCTTTGGAGGATAAAGTAATATTTGCAATGATTTGCAATCTATGGTGCAAATAAGTAACCAATCTCTTAATTCTAGTGCATAAGGTCTGACTCTACTGAATGAAAGAGCCCTCAAATAGACTAGTAAACAGCTTGATCTTGGTGAGCATGAGGAGGCAATTGTTGATGTTAATCGCATGGACCAGGTGGAGAAGAGTGTGGATGAAGGCCCGTGTTTGTGTACTAGGAACAAGACTAAAAAGAGGGTTGTTATATCTTTCCAGGAGCTCAAGGATGTAATGGAGATGCATGATAATATCATCTCAAGTAATCTAGATTCGACTAAGTTTTTAGACGAAATTCTTTAGCTTCTATTTGTTCGGCTTTTGTGTTGATGTTTTTGCTGTTGGTTTAGCTGTTGGGTTGTCTAGGTCTATCTTTTATCAATTTTTTTGGTTTTTTGGGGTTGTTGGTGCTTGTTTCTTAATCTTGGTAAGCCTTTTGTCGATGTGAAGGGTTTTGGAATCCCTTCAAACCTACTTTTCCTTATCAAAAACCATTAATTAAAATTTTGAAACCTCTTACACATCCAAAACTAGTTACAAATATGAAAAGAATTCCCACATTCCTATAAATGAATCTATTATTCATATTTCTAATAGATAATAAAAAATTACATCATTATACTAGTTCATAATGCATACCATTATCAATCCATCAAAAATATCCATTACCATTCATCACTTCTTTTCTAAATTACAACTTCACAACCTATCATACAAACCATTTAACTAATATCAGTCCATAAAAGAAAAAAAGGAGCTAGAGGGAAAATTACACAACCCCCTACTCCAAAGGACACTTACATTTCTTACATCTACACTTCCACTCGAGATGGGAGGATTTAATCATTTTTCCTCTAATGTCCCATGACGCATTGGTACATTAAAATAAACTAATGTAAATATATTTACCTTTAGCCATTTTACCAATCAATCACCACCTTGTGAAGACATGTATATTCTTTCTTAACCCATGGAAATGTTGAAGATAAGATTCAAAGAAAGCTTCAACCTAGTTTTCAATACCCTTAATACCCTCATGAAGTCAATACATCTCCATGGCCAAAGATAGAATTGTGGCACATCTCAAGGACAAAGCATTTTCAAGCATGTTTCTCCTACCCAACTATTGATTAGAATCTAAAAGATAAAATTGTCACATAATAGACTCAAACAACTAGGATCACCCACAAAACCAAAAAAAACCTTCCACTTGAGAGAGTTGCAAGAAATGAATACTAGATTATACAATGAATACAAGATATGATCAAGATACAATGACCTCTACATAATGTACAAGAGGAACCTTGCTTATAGGTAGGATGAAACATAT
Source organism: Sequoia sempervirens (assembly GCA_007258455.2). NCBI lineage: Eukaryota > Viridiplantae > Streptophyta > Pinopsida > Cupressales > Cupressaceae > Sequoia > Sequoia sempervirens. The sequence goes on from VDFB02356089.1 coordinate 259,768, forward strand.
GATAACACAAGATTATGATAAGTGTCACAATCATATGCATGAAACACAAAAAAAGCCTAAATGTTCCCTAAATGAAATTAACAAATTGTGAATAGGACCTATATGGGAACTAGATAGGAAATATACTCTATTCACATGAACACCCCCTTAAGTACAACTTAGGGAGAAATAAATAAATGCAAGCATGCAAAGATGGTCTCGACAAAAATGCCTTGTTAGGTACCCATGTACAAAATATCTCACAAACAAAGTGAAGGAGATAAAACATGTAGGAAAAGCTTCTATCCAAAAGAGAGAAAACAAGCAAACAAAAATATACAAAGTGATGAAAGGAGGACTCAACATGACCTCCAAGGACTACATTGATCACAAATATACAATCAATAGCCCCTCATATGAGAGAAAGATAAACTATGTATCCCCCAAAAATGAAGTAGATTGTGTGCCAATGGTGAGTGCTTGAAGATGAATGCTAAAGATTGTCTGAAATCAACAAACAACATTTCTCCTCAATGAAAGAAATAAATACAATGATGTATTTAGATGAAGCTCCCACTCAAGAAGAGATATGAGGGAGGAAGTCTCATTATGTGTGCCTCTAAAAATTTCTCAAGTGTTCACATGCCAAGATTAAAGGATGTATCATGAATCAAAAAAAAATCAAAGGATGTCTCAATGCAATGAGGTGAAACCAATCCAAAAATCTATGAAGACTTGTGAAGAAAAATCTCCAAAGACAAATATGATGTGATAACACTTGTGTGTTTTAACTTTCATCAAAAGGGAAATGGATATCCTTAAGTGTGTATCAAACATACAAGATGAGATTCACAAAAAAAAAAATCTACAATAATTATCCAAAATTCATCCCATAAAGTTAAATTTGAAAGATAAGAAGGATCCTAACGAACTAAATTATTGAAATGAAACAACACTAAACCTTAAAGAAGAATAAGGGAAATATCAATCAATCATTCTCAACTAGGAATCAATGAAGGTGAAAGATCAACGAATGTCTCTGTAGGAGGAGAAAGAGAATTGGAAGAAGCCTCATCATCATCATCATCATCATCATCAACATCATCATACAAACATGCAAGGTTTTCCATAGAATCAAATTCCTTATTTATATTAGTCATATGATATATTGTTTGAATCATCAAGATGTACAAGATAGTCTAAAACAAGATCATTTTGGAAGGGTTAGAGTATCATGATCTCCATGTATCTCCCAAACCTTGATCCAAAGTGGACGAAAGAGGATATTTTGAATTGCAATAGAATAATTTTGGATGGGCTTTATAGTTTCAAAGGAGGATATTTTGTATTAAGTTTTATTTTTGATTAAAAAATTGATAATAATTATTATTATTATCCGATTTTTTAGGATGTTCATCATGAATTTATTTGAATATAATATTTAATATAATTTTTTAGAATATTTTTAAAAAATGATATATGATTATAATCTTTTTCTTTTTTTTGGATATTTTATTAAATTAATAATTTTATTCTTGAAACTTATCCTCTCAATTATTATTTTTGTACTCCTTCAAATTAATATTTTTCATATTTATTTTTACTTCATAATTTAATATTGTAATGATATAATTAAATAATTATTTTCAAACTAGTAAATTGAAAAAAGAGCATTTAATCATTATTTGAAAACTTCTCATCCCAAAATTATCAAAATATAACTTTAAAATTTCTTGGAAGAAGAATACCGAACAAATATTAGTTTAAATATAAATTATTGGTTGTCTACCTAGAGTCCATCCATATAACTTTTTGAAATTGGAATAAGATATTATTAAGTTATAATTTTTAGAGCATTTATAAGGAATCTATTATGCAAAAGTAGTAAATGATTATATCAATAAACATTGAACAAAACAACTCGCGCAAGTGTCATCTTTCTTTATTTATTATATGCTTTGCTTTTCATGTGACATACAAAGGAGTTTACTTTAATCTTATTGGGGTCCATGATCCCCAATAATTAAATGTATATTTATTTGGTTTTAATTTAATATCTTTGAATTTTCATTTCTTTTTGAGATAAAATTTAAGATTTAGAGTCTTAATAAATTAAAAAATTAAATTTGTTTGGAATTTTTTTTTAAGTTAATCTATTATAAATAATAATATTTCAAATAAGAAACCTCATTTTGAGGTTAAAGGAATTGATAGTAAAAATGTATTTTCATCATATAAAATATAATATTATATAATTGAATATATGATAATAAAAAAATCTATGTTTAAAAAATATTTAATTTATATTATTATTATTAATATTATTTTTGATTCGTAAGCGCTTTTGATGGAGTTATGAATTAGTGAGGCCACATTTGGGGGACCTCATCCCTTCATCTCTCCTTCTTCCTTCTACTGCTTCCTCTCCATTATCACTCCAAGCTTGAGAACCACCACCCTATCACTCTAGATTGATCTCCTTATCCCTCTAGTTCCTTATCTCTCCAATGCGTTGAGCGGATCTCCTTATCTCTCCAACTCCTTATCTCTCCAAAGCGCTCTCCTTGTCCCTCCAACTCCTTATCTCTCCAGAGCGTTGGGTAGATCTCCTTATCTCTCTAACTCCTTATCACTCCAAAGCGCTCTCCTTATCCCTCTAGCTCCTTATCTCTCTAGTGCGCTGGGCAGATCTCCTTATCACACCAAAGCACTGGGTGTTCCTCCCACCATCTGGTTCAACTCCTCTCACCGTTATTTCTTCCTTCACCTTGCGTCTGGCTCCAATCTCCCTGTTGTGGGGCTTGTGTGGCCTTATGGACTCCTCTCTTTGCCTTCCTCCAGGCATCTGCTCCAAGCTCCCTGCCGCAGGGGCCTACGTGGCATGAGCACCAACTCTTTCCTGGGTCAACGAACCATGCTGTCAATCGTCCTTACCTACTCCGGATCCGGTGACATTTTTTCGAAATTGAAGTGTCTTATTTTTCTCCCAATCTAATTCATCGAAGAGTTTCTGTCCTCGATTCAAACTTAAACTTAAACTTTATGAAAGGAGTCCGCTTGCATCGAAAGTTATGTACCAAACTCTTTCGTCAAACCGAATCGTATGCCCGGCTAAGAAGCGAAAAATGATTGTTTTCGGTCGAACATGTTGTCAAGTCGAAGAGTCAGTTTCGAGACGATTCCGGACGCATATTCGCCTTCATTGAACTGAAGACGGAGGCTCAACTTATCAGCCGGTCAGCCTTCTGTACGACTACCGGAGGTAATCAGACGCGATGTCGACGCTGTAAGATTCCGTACCGACGGACGTCGGCGAAGTAATAATCAAATTCTCGACATCGCGGCTTTTTCTCGGCTACGCTGTAATGAAACCAATCGTATCACGACATCGCAGCATCCGCCAGACAACATACCGCCATCAATTCGCAAGTATCACCAAGATCCTAATTCGCAAGACGGTTAAGTAGCTGCGCTTTACGCCATCATCCACATTGGCGTGACACGCTGATGTCATTATGTAATGGGCATCGACAAATAATAGCGCTTTGATTAATTTTGTCATCCAAATGCAAGACACGTACCGTATTTTGAAATCACCTGGCGACGAAATACCACGTGGTGCTGTTAGGCATGCCACGCGGATCATCGTGATTCTCCCCTGCATCGTTGTTGGACTGAGTTTCAAATGTATGGTGGGGAGGGATTCGAACCCCCCACCATTCATTCTCCGCAACAACCGCCTACCAACTCCGCTACAGAGGCGCATTCAAATATATGAGGAGACAGTTGGATTTTGTTAAGATTTGATTAAAATTTGGTTTAAAAAAACGGACGGCCGGGGGTTGGAACCCCGAACCGGCCGGGACCTAAACAGTAATGCCACCGTTAAGCCCTCGCGTGGTTTGACAATATATATGGATATCGATTGCTTTTGATAATTGTTCAAACCCGATAGCCTATAAAACTTAAAACAAACTCCTATTTTTGAATTAAAAACAAACAAAGATCCTTTTTAAAGGATTTAATAAAACCTCCAAAGCCCGAAAATATGAAAAATTCAAGGGCTTAAATTATTTAAAGGAGATTATTAAATATTTATTATGTAAAAGGGGGGATTTTTGAAGATTTATTATGTAAAAAAGGAGATTGTAAAAGATTGTTATGTATTTGGAGAGATAAGGTGAATATTTGCAAATCAATTGGTTGAGAACCAAATTGAGCAAATTCTTTGTATAAAAAGGGGGCTTGAGGTGAGAGTAATCAAGTTTTCTTTTCAGGTGATGAAGTCCCCGATGTCAGTGGAGATAATCAAAATGAGGAGGTCTGGTTGAAGAGCTGCATCACGCCTGCATATCGAAGCGTCAGTTATTAATCAGCTTCAATCGTTTGGAAGAAATGGTGTTAATCAATTTTTGGAAAGTTAATCGGACGGCCCTCTATTGAGGACTCTAATGAGTCACTTCGCGACAAATCGCTATCAACTCCATGAAAACTCTCTTCTTCTCTCTCATCTTCTTTCAGCTTGTTAATTCTTTCATTATGTTATTTCCTTAAGTTAATTTCGTTTTAATTAACTTGAAATAATCATTGTAAAAGCATTGTAAAAGTTTAAACATTTAAACTGCAATCTAGTCTAGATCCTATACAGATCAAGTTGGTATCAGAGCCTAGTTGGCTATTATTGCAGTTATTATTTTTTTTGAATGCTAACGAGATCCAGGATTCAGAAAGGTGAAGGCAAGCTCGAAGACTTTGATCCTGAGATCGGGAAGCGTAAAACATTTTCGAAGATGTCAGTTTCTGGAATGGAGGTTCCTGAAGAGATCAGTGAGCAGGAGTTTCGAAGAGCATTCCTCGAGATGAAGGCTAAGGTGGATATTCTTTTTTAGGAGAGACAAGAGCGGAAGGAACGTGAAGAAGGTTCGTCGAAGCAAGATGCTCGTGAAGACATGAAAGGGAAACATCATGAAGATGGTGACAAGCAACCAGATCATCCCTTTTCTTCTTCTCCTCCCTCTTCTCCTTCTCCTTCTCCATCTTCTCCTCATTTTATTTCTTCTAATCCTTTTAAGAGTGGGTATAAACCTAAGATAAAACTGGATGTAAAATTTGATTTACCTAAATATTGTGGAGAACTTAATGCTGAAAAATTGGATGATTGGATTCAACAAATAGAGGTCTACTGTAGAGTCCAAAACTTGTTAGATGATGTTGATAGGATCCAATTGGCTACTCTTCGTTTAGGCGGTATAGCTTTAACCTGGTGGGAGAGTAAGTCTAAGGCAGAAGTTTCACAACATGGTAGAGTCAGTTTAACTTGGGCAGAGTTTGTTAATGCACTTAAGAAGCAGTTTTATCCCTTAGGACATATGCAGCAATTAATGATGGATTGGCAAATGTTTAGGCAAGGGAAAGGTCAAACTGTCCAAGAATACACCCATGAATTTAGGAAAAGGGCTATTTCTCTGAATGTTCCTTTGTACACTCAAGACACATTGTTGAAGTACATAGGAGGTTTGCATTCCTATTTTAGGCATTCCATTTTGGTATTGAACCCTTGTAATTTGGATGAAGTGTCTGTTCAGGCAACACACTTAGAGTCAAGGGGTAAAGGATCTTTTATTGATAATGATGTAAAGAAATCTTCTAAGAATGCAGAGACAGGGAAAGGAAAGAAGGCAGCTACAATCAAGAAGGATGAGAGACTTTCTTGCACTCATTGTGACAAGGAAGGTCATGATGAAAATCACTGCTGGAAGTTGCATCCCGAATTGAGGCCTAAGTGGGCTCAAAGACGTAATCAGAAACAGAAAGGTAAAGACAAATCCATGAATGTTGTTATGGATCTTGGTTCAGATTCAGATGATGAGACTAAGATAACAGCGATGGGTCTAAAAGGTAAAGCCTCTATTTCTGGTGTTTCTATTCGTAGTTGTGCTTCTTCTTCTACAGTTAATGATTTCTCTGAAGATGCAAAAAGGAATGAGCTTTTTCATTTAAGGGTTATGGCTAAGAATAGTAAAATTGATGCACTCATAGATAGTGGATCTCAGGTTAATCTGATTTCAGAAAGTGTTGTAAAGAACTTGGGAATAAAAACTACACAACTTAAGAAACCTTATCCACTAGGTTGGATTTGTGAAAATGATAAGCTGCAAGTAACAAAACAATGCACCTTAAGGTTCACAATCACTAGTAAGTTTGTGGATGAAGTTCAGTTTGATGTAGTTCCACTGGATATCTGTGGGATAGTGCTTGGTAGCCCTTACTTATATGACAGGAAAGCTATATTCTATAGGCAACAAAATCATTATCACTTGTTTAAGGATGGCATTCAGTACATAGTACATTCTCACAAGATTAAGACTGGTCAATCTTTTGCAAACACAGGGCAGTTAAAGAGGGTAATTAATGCAAGTAAAGAATTAACTCTTATGTCTGTCAGTACAGGTGATTCTACACTTGAACTTGGAGTAGCTAACCAGGATCAGATGTTGCAGGATGCACTTGCAGTACAGCATGAGAAAATGGTGATTGAAAACATTGATGGATCCTTGGGTAAAAATGTTCCTGTTGTAAAGGATCGATTTGTTGTTGACTTATTTTCTTTCATTTCTGCATTATTGTTCAGCTTGATGCTAGTCAATTTTTGTTGGTTAGTGGCTATGACATTTGATGTAGAAGCTTATGGAAGTGATAAAGTTATGTTTATGATCAACAATATTTCTGCAGTCTTCATTGTGCTTGTGAGTCAGGTATTCAAATGTACAGAGGATACAGGACAAGTGGGGAGGCCAAGTCCTCACTTATTGTCAGAGTAAACGTCACTTTTGGAGGTCCAAAAGGTCTTCGCTAGAGGGCAATTCTGACCGTGGGATACTTTAGTGGAAATTGAAGTGTCTTATTTTTCTCCAGAATCTGCACCATCAGAAAGAGCTCGGTGTCCTGATTCCAACGCAACTCGAACGGAGTGAAAAGGAGTCCGTTTGCACGAGTTATGGCCAGTCAAACCTTTGGTCAAACTGGAATCAGGGGCGTCCAAGAAGCGGAAAAAATGATTGTTTCGGAAGTCGACGAAAGCAGTGTCAAGTCGAAGAGCTCGTCGAGACGATTCCGACGGTGTTCGTTTCGTCGAAATCCGACATCGGAGGCTCAACTTATCAGCGGTCAAAGTTTGCAGTTGACTTGTTGAGGTGGACCGTACGGATGCTGACGTCAGCATTCCGTACTGTACGGACGATGAAGTGGCCGAATCAAATTCTGACACGTGGCTTTTCTGTCAGCGTTGTACGAAACCAATCAGATCACGACACGTGGCATCCGTACGCTCAGTCAGCACGCCACGTCATCACTCCGTGCACAGTCAGCATCCTACTCGGCATCGGCGTTAGCGCTACGTCATCATCCACATTGGCAGACACGTCAGTGGACAAGTCATTATGTACGTGGGCATCGACAGCGAATAGCATTTTGACACTTGTCATCCAGTCGGCGCACAGTCAGCGGTGAGTCAGAGTCCACATCATCGGCATGGGCGAATTAGTCTTCGCCACGTGGCAGTTGCTAGGCATGCCACGTGGACTTATCGTATCTCTCCTCCCCGGACGGTTGTTGAATTTGTTTCAAAATGTATGGTGGGGGAGGGATTCGAACCCCCCACCATTCATTCTCCGCAAGACCGCCTACCAACTCCGCTACAGGGCGCATTCAAATATATGAGGAGACAGTTGGATTTTGTTAAGATTTGATTAAAATTTGGTTTAAAAAAACGGACGGCCGGGGGTTGGAACCCCGAACCGGCCGGGACCTAAACAGTAATGCCACCGTTAAGCCCTCGCGTGGTTTGACAATATATATGGATATCGATTGGTTTTGATAATTGTTCAAACCCGATAGCCTATAAAACTTAAAACAAACTCCTATTTTTGAATTAAAAACAAACAAAGATCCTTTTTAAAGGATTTAATAAAACCTCCAAAGCCCGAAAATATGAAAAATTCAAGGGCTTAAATTATTTAAAGGAGATTATTAAATATTTATTATGTAAAAGGGGGGATTTTTGAAGATTTATTATGTAAAAAAGGAGATTGTAAAAGATTGTTATGTATTTGGAGAGATAAGGTGAATATTTGCAAATCAATTGGTTGAGAGCCAAATTGAGCAAATTCTTTGTATAAAAAGGGGGCTTGAGGTGAGAGTAATCAAGTTTTTTACAGGTGATGAAGTCTTGCTGCAAAAGAGAGGTCTTGTTGAAGAGTTTTCAATCATTCTTGCATAATCAGAGCGTCGTTACGCTGCCGAATTGCTTGATGGTCTTGGTGCATCATTGTAATCGATTTTGGAGTTAATCGGATCGGTCTCTCTATTGGAGTGGACCCGGAGACGTAGTCACTCTCGTGACGAACTCCGAAATCAAACACTGTTTGCACTTCTCTTTTTTTCTCTCTTTATGTCTCTCATTTCTTTTCATTCTGTTATAATCACCTTGATTACGTTCTTTATGTTATTTCCTTAAGTTAATTTCATTTTAATTAACTTGAAATAATAATTGTAAAATCATTGTAAAAGTTTAAGCATTTAAACTGCAATCTAGTCTAGATCCTACGGTGGGAAGACATTGGTAGGTTGAAAAAAGACAAGTTGCAGCAGGGTTGTGAAGAAGACAGTCCTAAAAATTAGAATTTGTGGGATTTGGACAGTATCAAGGTTGGAGGCATTGAATGCCCTATAATTGAGCATGATAGTGATGGTATCTTTTCACAAGGAAATCAAGGGAATAGAGGCAGAAATAGGGCACAAAATCAGACTGAGTTCAAGCAGCAAAAAGGACAAAGAAAATAGATTTTTGGCTCTCACATGATGAATGTCAAGAATGCAGATTGGCAGAAGAGAAAGACAGTGACTTTGGGGGACTACATACCTGCTCATTGGAAGATTAAAACACATGAGAGCAAAAGGTCTTTTGGTGGCAACACATGGGACACTTCTTGGGGCAAGAGTTCTTTCTTTCCCGGGGAGAATGGTGCAGGAGCACCCAGGGCCTTCAAGGAGCACGTCAAGAACCAGGAGAGTGCAAGGGTCAAGAGGACCTTCCAATCATGTCAAAGCATCAATTATGATGTATTGGAGCCTATAATGGCATTTGGGTTGAATGAGTGTAATGAGAATGTTCAAAGTTTCAAGGTTCCTGATAAGGAATTTGGATTAAAAATGCAATGTAAGGGAAAATTAGGTTCTAGGGGTTTTGATTAATGATATTATGCTTAAATAGGTCAAATAAACTTGGATAGTGAATATCCAATGGTTTTTAGGTGATAGATTTTAATAAATCTCTAGTTTGTAATTTCAAATTTTTAAATTTTAGTTTAGGCGGGAAAAGGAGTTTTAGGTGTTTTAGAGGTAATTATGCATTGTAATCAATTCCAATCAGTTGGATCAGTTGGGGGATGGTTCTATAACCCCAAAATGGTCATTTTTACGGAGGTTGGGCATTTGGAGAAGTGACTGTACGGACTGCTACAGAAAATAGTGAAAAAAACATAGTTTTCTTGCATTTTCTTGAGTCTTTTTGATGATCTATTGATTCCTTTTGAATTTATAATCAATTGGATGGTTCAAGAACCTGTATTTACTTTCAATTAACCTCTTGAATGATCTGATACACGTTTATAATCAGTTCTTTGCATTATATTGCTGACTGTCCTAAAAAAAGTGCAGATTTTTCACTAATTTTGGTGATTTTCATGGATGATTGATCCATTTCAAGGTAGAATGCTGCTGTGACCTATGAAATGGATCATTCCTAACATGTATCATACATATTTAACCAACTAATGTGCAGGAAGGAAGAATATCAAGGTGTACACCAAGTTGTCAAAGGGAAAAGTGCTTGAAGATGGAGGCTAGGGTGTAGCAGCAGAAGATCTGCCTTAATGAGGGGAATGTTTTTGAGTTTGGATCAACTAAATATGTTGTCCTAATGGTGTAGAGTCAATGAGAAAGTTCTGGAAGTGATTGGAGGGTTAGTTTTCAAGAAGCCCTAGTTTTTGAGGCAAGCTGAGGAGGGGTTTGTGCTGGAGCATGATAGATGTGTCATAGAGGGCTAAAAACTTGGATTCCTTAGTTTTGAGTCATTTTAGGAGACCGCTGAAAGTTTCATGGTCAGGGGACAAATTTAAAGAGGGGTTGCTTTGTAAAATAGGGCTAATTAGGCCTAATTTTAAGGAAACAGCAGGGTTTGAAGTGAGGTTGTCTGAAACAATTGATGCCAAGGAGTTGAAATGATGTTTGTCATCACAATACACATCTGAAACCATCATTATATTGGAGGTTCATTTGCAAAATTTGAGGAAGAAGTCAAAAATCCATTGCCAAAGGCCTAATAGGCTAGATGGCTATGTGAGCAGCAAAAGAGAGTTTTGTATAAAATGGAGGGTTAGGGCTTGAAACCCATTTGAATCAAGTTTGTTCAAGTCTTTTGAGATCATTTCAATGATTAGGAATCACAAGGGAGGCAGATAGGTCTTAAGTGCAAGGTGAAGGCCTTATTTCTAAGTTGGTGTCTAGTTGAGAGATTGAAGAACAAAACTTTGTTAATCTTAAATCTTTGTGTATCTTTTGAGATCCCTGATCCTTAAAGGTAGGAGTATTAGGAGCCCATGAAGATCAAGACGTAGAGGATGCTCCATGAGGACCCTTCCCCTTACCATATCGAGTGGGCCAAGGCACCATGGGTAAGACATGAAGTTTGAATACCGGGCACTTGGGCTTTCACCAAGCAAGCACCATCAAGCTCTCCAGAAAAAACCTAGGAGTAAAAGAAAATGATGCCACAATAGGGTGAGAGGAAGTGAAAGGTGGTATCACAAAAGAAGAAGAAGGGCCTTGGGTATGCTTCTCTTCTTCCCTTTTTCAAGCCAAGGCAGCCTCACTATCTACCTTAAGGGAAGCTCTATGTGAAATTGCTTAGGGGGAGGGAGGGTATCTCACCTTAGGTGTCATGCCCCCACTCTTGTACCTCACATAAGTTTGGTACAAGAGGTCTATCCTAGGAGGAAGTGAACCAACGGCTGTAGGCCAAAAGTAATCCAATGAGTAGCCCCCACGCTTAATTGGTGGTTTATAGCTGGTGTTGTGGACTACATGCACCATACCCTCATGGGAAAGCTTTAGAAACTTATGAACTATAAAGGGAACTTGATGCAGGAGCATCCTTGGTTCTTGGAAATCTTGCATCAACCAAAAAAAAATATTTCTTTCAATTTTTGTTCTTGTTTTATTCTTGTTCATTTTGTGATTATGGATTCATCATATTTTCTCACTAGACCCTATGGATCTATATTTACATCGTGGACATGTTAATTTTACTTATTCCAAGATTTGAGTGTGATTGGATCTTTTTCCAACAAGTTATCACTTTTGGATTTGATGGCAGTTTCTTGAACTGACACCAAAATAATTTTCAAGCCTAATAGTTAGTTCGATCATTTGTGGATCTTTCTCGTAACTTGTGATCTTGATGGTGTGATTTTAATTGTTCAATGGAGTGTCCCTAACCTTATTATAGGTCCACACTTCATCCTATGTATTCATCGAGGAGTTATTCAAATTTGAGGCCAACCTATTCATGCACACATTACATTTTCTTTCATTGGAGATTGTAATAATCTTTGGCCGATGCAAATGATTCTAGATCTCAAGATGCAATATAAATAATTGTAATAGATCATTAGGAAGGTAGATTGGAAAAATATAGGTTTTTGATAAGTAATATTTTTGCTTGCATTAACGAGCATATAGGAATGTTGTATTTGAGCATGTTGTATCAGGCCTGTGAGTTGAATTTGTAAGCTCAGATATTGCCGGCCGATTGTAATTTAAATTTTTGTTAATGAGAATGTTTGAATCTACATTTTCCTCCATATTTTCATGTCGCTTTTGTTTTGTAACTCTTGTTGCATGGTATAGATTGTTCTCTTTGAGGACCCTCCTACCGTGGCTGCACCAATAGGGTGGCCTACTCAATGGTGAGCTTTTCTCCAATGCTTGCACTCATGTGTAAGGTGGTTCTTGCGACTTTGGGAGCTAGAGGCTAGGGGTTGAGAAGGAATGGAAGACTAATTTTTTACCATCATAATATCCATCATAGCTATTTTTGGCAGAGGGAGTGACTCCTGGATGGGAACACGAGGGAGAGGTTGAGAGGATGAAGGAACAACAACGAAGGGAGTTGGCTCTAATGCATCATCAATAGGCCTCTTCCCATTCACTTCCTTAAAGGTAGGAGTAGTAGGAGGCTGTGAAGGTTGAGACATAGAGGATGCTCCATGAGGACCCTTCCCCTTACCATACCGAGTGGGTCGAGGAACCATGGGTAAGACAAGAAGTTTGAATTCCAGATGCTTGGGCTTTCACCAAGCAAGCACCATCAAGCTCTCCAACAAAAACTTGGGAGAAAAAGAAAATGATACCACAGTAGGGTGAGAGGAAGCGAAAGGTGGTACCGCATAAGAAGAAGAAGGGCCTTGGGTGTGCTTCTCTTCATCCCTTTTTCAAGCCAGGGTAGCCTCACTATCTACCTTAAGGGAAGCTGTATGATAAATGGCTTAGGGAGAGGGAAGATATCTCACCTTAGGTTTCATGCCCCCACTTTTGTACCTCACATAAGTTTGGTACAAGACGTCTATCCTGGGAGGAAGTGAACCAACAGGTGTAGGCCAAAAGTAATCTAGTGAGTATCCCCCATGCTTAATCAATGGTTTATAGCTAGTGTTGTGGACTACATGCACCATACCCTCATGGGAAAGCTTTAGACACATATGAAATATAAAGGGAACTTGATGCAGGAGCATCCTTGGTTCTTGGCAATCTTGCATCAACCAAAAAAATATTTTATTTCAGTTTTTGTTCTTGCTCAGTTCATGTTGGTGGATCTATCATATTTGCTCACCCAACCCTATGGATCTACATTTTCATTGTGGACATGTTCATTTTCCTTATTCCAAGATTTGAGTGCGATTGGATCTTTTTTCTGGAAAGTTATCACTTCTGGATTTAGTGGCAATTTCTTGAACCGGCACCAGAATAATTTTCAAACCTAACGGTTAATCTGATCACTTGTGGATCATCCCGTGACTTGCAGATCTTAATAGTGTGATTTTAATTGTTCCATGGAGTGTCACCAAACTTAATTATAGGTTCACACTTCATCTTATGCATTCACTGAGGAGTAATTCAAATTTGAGGCCACCTATTCATGCACATGTTACATTTTCTTTCATTGGAGATTGTAATAATCTTTGACCGACACAGATTTTTCTAGACCTATGGATGTGATATAAAGCTTGTAATAGATCATTAGGAAAGCCGTGAATAATAAGTACATAAGGTCTTGATCTGAATTGTAATATTTTAGCCCGCATATAGGAGCATATTGGAATGCTGTATTTTTGAACATGTTGTATCAGGCCTGTGAGCTGAATGGATAAGCCTGAATGTTTCCGACCAATTGTAACTGATATTTTTGTTAATGAGCATGTTTTAATCTACATTTACCTCCATATTTTGTGTTGATTCTATTATGTTACTCTTGATGCATTTTCCAAATTGTTCTCTTTGAGGACCCTCCTACTGTGGCTGCCCCAAATTGGTATTAGAGAGAGATTCAATCTATGTGAGGTCGTCATAATTCGTAGAGTCCTATTGAAGATTTTTTTGGGGGTGGCGGATTGTGGATATGTCCTATAGCTACAGAGGACTTGTGTAAAGATGGCAGGAAGAAGAAATGTTAGAGGAAATGGAGTGGGTGGAAATGAAGACCCAACTTTAATGGAAATGTTGAGAGGAGTTGTTGCCAGATTAGATGTAGTTGAAATAGCCCAGAGGAGAGGTCGACTAGTTGATGATGTGAGTGATGAAGAGGTAGAAGTACAGGAAGAAAGACAAAGAGAAGATCAACCTAGCCTGGATCAGGGGGAAGAGAGGTTCATAAGATTCCTAACTAGAGGCAACACTAAGCCACATTTCAATCCACCGAATTATAATGGTAAGTTGGATTCAGAAGAATTGCTAGAATGGATAATAGAGATGGAAAAGTATTTTGATTTTGAAGGCACTACTGAAGATAAGAAGGTAAAATTTTCTTGTACAAAGTTAAAAGGACATGCACCCCTTTGGTGGGAACATTTACAGACAGATAGGCAAAGAAGAGGAAAAGAAAAGATAAAGTCATGGGATCGGATGGTGAATAAGTTGAAGACAAAGTTTATGCCTATAGATTATCAAATTAGTTTGTTCCAAAAATTGCAAAATTTGAAGAAGAAGGAATCAAGTGTGACAGAGTATACTGAAGAGTTCTATAAGTTGAATATCAAATCTGGATATTTAGAGGATGAGATCAAGCAAGTAGCCAGATATGTGAATGGTTTGAGGTCATCTATATAGGATGAGATTAGTTTGATTAAGTTACAGAGTATGGAGGAAGCATATCAATGTTCCCTAAAGGCAGATGAGAAGTTGAATAAAAGACATGAGCAAAGACAAAGAGGAAGAGGTGGAAGATTTCAAAGAGGAAGGAATTTTACTGGAGGAGGAAGAGGATCTTTTCCAGATCAAAATAAGGATAAGGAGGTTAGTAAGAATGACAATTGATACCATAGAGGTGATGGAAAATCTTATAGAAGAGGAGGATATGGTGGTTACTAGAATGAAAGTTATAGAAGAGATGATAGAGGACAGGAGAAAAGAGTATTCAAGGGAACTTGTTATAAGTGTGGAGGAGAAGGACCTAGAGCATTTGAATGTAATCAAGGAGAGACAAGTAGAAAGACAAAGAACAATAGAAGAACAACCTTTGCTAAGGAAGATTAGGCTAGATCATCTAACAAATTGGAAGATGGAGAAGTGTTGGTGAATAGAAGAGTATTGTGTCAAAGTGAGTTGAAGAATGAGCCATTGTAGAGAAATAATTTTCTCCTAACCCGATGTAACATAGCTGGTAAATGTTGCAAAGTGATTGTTGATAGTGGAATTTTTGAGAACTTGGTTTCTGAAGAAATGGTGACCAAGTTGAAGTTGGAAAGGGTGAAACACTCAAAGCCCTATTAGATAGCATGGATTCAAGATGAGCATAAGATACTAGTAAGTGAACAATTTTTGGTGAAATTGAAGATAGGAAATTACCATGATGAAGTTTTGTGTGATATCATGCCTATAGATGTATGCCATATTTTGTTGGGAAGGTCTTGGTAGTATGATAGACATGCTATTCATGATGGAAAGAAGAATATATATACTATTATTTCTAATGGGATAAAGAAGACTTTGTTGCCCTTGGAAGATGTTCCTAAGGTTGAGGTTTGTACAAGTGCTAGAATTTTTTGGTAGATGGAAGGAGATTCCTAGATGGATTGAGACATGAGAACATGTGCTATGCCTTGGTTCATAAGAAGACTAAAGACTTGAAGCATGTGGAAGAAAAATTGAAGGAGATAAAGGAGTTGTTGACTTAGTATGAGGAGATCATTTCAGATAATGTACTTGATGGATTACCACCTATGAAGAGTATTAGTCATTGGATGGATCTGATTCTTGGAGCTAGTTTTCCTAATAAAGTAGCACATCGGATGAAACCTACAAAAAATGAAGAGTTGAATAGAAAAGTGCAAGATTTGTTGAGGAAAGGTTTGATCAGAGAAAGCTTAAGTCCTTGTGCAGTACCTACCATGCTAGCACCTAAGAAGGATGGAGAATGGAGGATGTGTATAGATTCTAGAGCCATAAACAAGATCATGGTAAATTATAGATTTCCTTTGCCCCAGATGGATGACATTATGGATTGTTTGAGTGGAGCTAAATAATTTACAAAGATAGATTTGAAGAGTGGATACCATCAGATCAGGATCAAAGAAGGGGGTGATTGGAAAATAGCATTCAAGACAAATGAATGATTGTATGAGTGGTTGGTGATGCCTTTTGGACTAACAAATGCACTGAGTACTTTCATGAGGCTGATGAATGAGGTATTGAAGAAACTCTTGGATAAGTTTGTGATTTTTTATTTGGATGAAATCTTGATTTTCAGTAAGATTAGAGAAGAACATTTGTTGCATATAAGACAAGTTTTATAGAGGTTGAGAGAAGAGCAATTGAAGATAAACATTAAGAAGTGTAGTTTCATGAAGGAAGAATTGGTATATCCAAGAATTGTGATATTTGTGGATGGATTGAAGATGGATCCTGAGAAGGTAAGAGAAATTTTTGAATGGCCTACATCAGATAGCATTGAAGAGGTAAGATCATTTCATAGAATGGCTAGTTTCTACAAGAAGTTTATTAGGAATTTCAATTCTATTTGTAGTCCTATGACAAAAACAATGAGAGGAGATAAGAAGGGTTTTAGGTGGAAATTTGGAGTAGATCAAAGTTTTGAGTTGTTGAAACAAAAGGTGACTGAGCAGCCTGTGTTGACTTTACGAAATTTTAATAAGGTATTTCAAGTAGACTATGATGCAAATAGAAATGCAATTGGAGTAGTGTCGAGTCAAGAAGGGAGGCATGCAACTTATTTCAATGAGAAGTTGAATGATGCTAGAAGAAGATATTCAGTATATGATCAATATTTTTATGCCATAGTTCAATCCTTGAAGAAGTGGAGACATTACTTGTTCCCTAAGGAGTTTGTGTTGTATACGGATCATCAGGCTTTGTAATATTTGAACAGTTAAGGTAAGTTGAATTAGAGACACATGAGATGGGTAGAATTCTTGCTAAGTTATACTTTTGTTTTTAAGCATAGGAGTGGAAAGTAAAATAGAGTTGTTGATGCTTTAAGTAGGAGAAGGAATTTACTAATAGAGATGAGAGTGGAGGTACTAGGATTTGATGAATTGAAGAACTTGTATGAAGGAGACTAGAATTTTGCAGAACCTTGGAAAGCTTATAAAGAAGCAATTTTGGGGGATAGGAGTCAGTGGTTGGATTATTTCATTTAGGAGGAAATGTTGTTCAGAGGTAATCAGTTGTGTATACCTTAGAGTTCAATGAGGGATAAATTGGTAAAAAGAAAGCATAGTGGAGAATTGTTAGGACACTTTGGAGTTGACAAGATAGTAGCATTGGTAAGTGAGAATTACTTTTGGATGCAGATTCATAAGGATGTCAGGAAATTTGTGTAGAGTTGCAGAGTTTTTCAAGTTGCAAAAGGGAGTAGTCAGAATATTGGATTGTATAAACCTTTGATAGTTTCAGAGAGACCTTGGGAGGATATTAGCATGGATTTCATACTTGGTTTATCGAAGACAAAATGAGGTAATGATTCTATATTTTTGGTGGTGGATATATTTTCTAAAATGGTACATTTCATACCTTGTAGGAAGACAACAGATGCAGTACATGTAGCAGACTTATTTTTCAAGGAAGTGGTCAAATTGCATGGATTACCTAGGAGTATTGTTTTGGACAGAGATACAAAATTTGTTGGGTACTTTTGGAGGACACTTTGAAAGAAGCTAAAGACCGATTTGAAGTTCAGGTCTACTTTTCACCCATAGACTGATGGATAGACAGAGGTAGTAAACAAGAGTTTGGGGAATTTGCTAAGATGTTTGGTTGGAGATAAGACCAGAAAATGGGATTTAGTCCTTGCACAAGTAGAGTTTTCCAATAATAATTCAGTGAACATGAGTACTAGAAAGTCACCTTTTGAGATCATTACTGGAGTTCACCCTAGAGGTATATCAGAGTTGAGAGACATCAATATGGAAGATAAAAGGAGTGTAGAAGTAGAGGAATTTGAAGAACATATGAAGAAAGTGCATATTCCAGTGAAGGAGCAGTTGGAAAATATGAACCAGAAGTATAAGGAGAAAGTAGATGAAAAGTGGAGACATAAGGAGTTTGAAGTTGGAGATGAAGTAATGGTGTACTTGAGGGAGGACAAATTTCCAGTTGGCACATACAATAAGCTGAAGATGAGAAAGTTTAGACCTTGTAATATCTTGAAGAAATTTGATTCATGAAATGCATATGAAGAGTTACTAGATGCCATGGGTATATCACCTATATTCAACATTGCAAATCTACATTAGTACCATGATGTAAAATTTAGTGAAGAAAGTAAAGAAAAATTGGAGAATCAGTTTCCTAAGTAGCAATCAGATGAGATAGAAGAGATTTTGGATATCAGCGATGGGAGGAAGACTCGTGGGAAAAAGTACAAAGAATATATTGTGAAATGGAAAGGCAGACCAGTGGGGGATTCTTCTTTAATTTCTCAGGCTGAGGTAGACCATCTTCATTTTCCTCTAGCCCCAACAAAGTGAGGGAATCACTTTTCAAATAACCCTGGATATATGATGCAGGAGCATCCTTGGTTCTTGGCAATCTTGCATAAACCAAAAAAAAAAATTCTTTCATTTTTTGTTCTTATTTTTTTCTTGCTCAATTCATGTTGGTGGATCCAGAATATTTTCTCACCAGACCCTGTAGATCTACATTTTCATTATGGACATGTTCATTTTTCTTATTCCAATATTTGAGCATGATTGGATATTTTTCTGGCATGTTACCGCTTCCAGATTTAGTGGTAGTTTCTTGAATCGACACCAAAATAATTTTCAAACCTAACGGTTAATTTGATCATTTGTGGATTGTCCTCGTGACTTGTGGATCTTAATGGTGTGATTTTAATTGTTCCATGGAGTGTCTCTGACCTTAATTATAGGTCCGCACTTCATCCTATGCATTCATCGAGGAGTAATTCAAATTTTAGGTTGACCTATTCATGCACACGCTACATTTTCTTTCATTGGAGATTGTAATAATCTTTGGCCAATGCAGATGTTTCTAGACTTGTGGATGTGATATAAAGCTTGTAATAGATCATTAGGAAAGTAGTGAATAATAAGTAGATAAGTTTTTTATCTGAATTGTAAGAGTTCAGCTCGCATATAGGAGCATATTGGAATGTTGTATTTTTGAACATGTTGTATCAGGCCTGTGAGCCGAATTCATAAGCTCAAATGTTGTCAGTCGATTGTAACTGGGATTTATGTTAATGAGAATGTTTTAATCTACATTTTCCTCCATATTCCATTTTGCTTCTATTATATTACTCTTGTTGCACGGTCCATATTGTTCTCTTTAAGGACCCTCCTATTGTGGTTTCTCTAGAACTACATTCATAGCAACTAACTAGGAGATACCTAGTTTCACTCTGAAGAGCTTAGACCCTGGGATTATGTCGACAAGTGCATTTAAGGATCTAAGTCCAACTAAGACTAACAAGGTGATGTAGCTAATGGGAGGGACAGAAAGCCCATTGTGTGTATGAATATTACTCCTAGATTCATCATACCCATCTTTGTGTAAGAAATTAATCAACATAATCTCCTTAGTAATAACATTCACCCACCACATAGGGTCAATGAGGACACTCGTTATAGTGTTTCCATTGATTCATGTGGGGATGTATGAGGGAGATGGTTCTCCATTATAATTCATTGGTAAGTCCTGCAAGGTTTCCAGGAGATCCACTCATAGGTTGTGCAGACGGGATGGGTAGATGTAAAAAGGTCATTTCTTTGTATACTAGACAAAGCTTTCATGGGAGCCCCCAAAGGTTTTTCAATTATATGGTGACCCACTTAAGGTTTCATTCTATGATTCTTATGGAACCTTTTAGGTATGCCACTAGGGATCATAGGTTGGGTTGCAAGGCGAGGCACCTTGCAACACTAACACTCACAACACTCCTAGGATACAAGGAAAGGGTATTTCAACACTACTAAACGAAACCAAAATGGTTCATGTCGGGTTCACCAAAATTTAGAGGAAGAGGACCAACCACACCAAGGCTCTAGGTCACAGAGAGCCGAGAGTTGAAGGATACCCTAATCTACCTCAAGTTGAACAAGTGTTCTAGCTCGAGGATAGAGAATGAAGAGCACTCTCAAGTGCTTATGTCACTCTACTAACGTAAGAGTTTTTATAGGGATAAATGAGTAGGCTTCCTAAACTTGAACTGTACCTCATACAACTCTCTGTTAGAGGACAATAGTGTAGGTTAGGGACAACAATGCAGTGCACTAGTGTCTCATAAGGGCACAAGCATTCGTACAAATATAAAGTGCAAAAATACAATAAAAGTATCCAGAATCTACTGACAACTTAGCAAAGAAATTTTAAAGTGCCAACTAAAATAATGACTTAACAAAATAAGCAAATATAACTAGAAATATGATATAGAAATGACAAAAAGAAAAGTTGATGGAAGTAAACTCACAAAGGGTCCAATTTTCAAACAAGCTCCACACGAACACATACCTACACACAACCAAGAGAGGAAAAATTTTGGGGCTATATAGGGGTTTTCCACAATCAAACCCCCACTTTGGTGTTTCCACTTCCATAGACAACCAAATAGAGAGATAGATAGAAATATGATAAAGGAAATATTGTTGGAATGCAAATGAAACAAATCACTACAAGAGACACTATGCTATTCAATTCTAACAACAAAGTAATACGAAAGCATTACCACCCTCAACCAAAGGAACTCAAGGCCAATGAGAGAGGAATGCAAGCTTACAACTATGGTAGATTCGATGCAACTATAAGAACACTGAAAGAATTCTCACAAGACACCAAGATGTAGCTTTTGTGGTAGATGTGGAGGATGTTACAATTTTTGGAAGAGTTGATAATGCAGCTAGTAGCTCAAATGTATGAGAAAAGTGTGAAGATGATCAAATCAATGTGTTGGAGATCAAGAATTGCTAAACAGATGGATTGAATAGGAAAGATCGCCATATAAAATGAGAAATGAGAATAATCAATCAACAAAAGGAAAAGTTTCTTTTATGACCTCCAAAACCAAGAAGATTAAAGAAGATTTAGAATATGATACCAACTCAAATGAAGAAGAAGAAAATTTTGTTAGAAAGATAAAGAAGGGAACTCAAAAATATAAAGGTAAGCTTCCTTTCAAATGTTTTAATTGTGGAAAATAGGTCATTTTTCCTCAAAATTTCCTTTAAATGAAAAGGAAAAGGGAGATAGTTTCAGGAGTCAAGAAACTTCCAAATATAAATGAAGAAACTATGGTAAAAAGAAGAATACTTTGTGTGGATAAAGAAATTAGTTCTTCAAATGATTGCTCCTTTGCAAGTGAAGATTGTGAAGTAGGTGGAGTTGTATTTATGGCTGAAGAGATTAAAGAATATGAAGATTCTGAAGAGGAAGAAGAAGGCAAGGTTGATTTATAAGGTGAACTAGTTTCTAAATTAAAGGATTTGAGAGATGCAAGAAAATAGAATGAAACATATAATTTAAGGATTAAAGAGTCTAAAAAACTTATTGTATACCTTAAGTTGCAGTTGAAAGAGTCAAAGAGAATTGTAGAAGTGACTAGTCCGGAGTTGAAGAACAAACAAGAAGAATATCAAAAAATAGAGACTAAAATTGTTTCTCTAAGAAAGGAATTAGAGAAGGCTAAAGTGCAAATTGATAGAGGATTGAAGCTAAAATATGGCTTTGAGATACTTGATGAGTTAATCAACTCATAAAATCCTTCAAAAGAAAAAGTTAGTCTCAGTTTTGAAAAGGATAAAAGTCTCACTACCAATGCATCTACTAATTTATATGATAATTTTAAAGAATAAGAGAAGTCTAATACAAATTATTAGAAAGAATGTAATCAAGATTCTAAGAAATATAAAGGGTCCTCGAATAATAAGAAGACTAAAGATCTCAAGAAATCAAATGATGGATTCATCAAGGTGCACAATTCAAAGAGGAGATTCAGAGGCCAAGATGCAAGACAAACAAGATTTAATTATGCTTTTCATGGTTATTATTTTTTATGTAATTGGTATGGGCATAAAGCTATATATTGTAGGATTAGACCATTAAGAAATTATAGACATAATTTTGTGAGCAAGAATCTTTTTGCTTCTCTAAGTGCTTTGAATGATGTATGTTATAACTGTAAGAACTATGGGCACATTGCTAAGTTTTATAGAAGCAAGTTTACATAGCCTCCTAGACAGGAGAGAAAGGTATTTACTTCTCCTAAGAAAAATAGATTTACTCATGATCGTGTAAAACAAGACAAAGTATTTTCACCCCTTGCAGAGAAGAAAGAATCTACACAAATTTCTGAGGAAAAGGAGAAAAATATTAAGAGGTATTGGAGAGAGAAGAGGACTAAGATGAAGAATGAAGAACCAATTTTAGTTCAAACAAAATTTCATGCAAAGGAAAAGGAAATCCTTGAGTGATTGGTAGTGGTTGCTCTAGTCATATGGCTAGAAATAAGAACAAATTAACTAGTTTGGAGAAATGGAATGGTAGTATAGTCAAGTTTGGTGATAATACTACTTCTAAGATTACTGGAAAAGGTGCACTATACATTGATGATAAGACTAACACTCAAGATGTGATGTTAAAAGCACAATTTTTTTTTTCTTAATAAAATTATTGGTGCCATGCCCACGTATGTGTTATAAAAAGTTGAAGCTTATTTTGTTGGTTCTTTTTAAATCTAGGAAAAAGTTCTAAAGTTCATCTTTTACATAACATTTAGCCAATAAAAATTACAAATAAAATCCCATCATTTTTGTACTATAGGGTCCATAAAAAGTGATAAATAAAAATGTTAATCATTGGTTGTAATTGTGTTATTATAATGAAAGAGACTATTATTTTATTCTAAATAGAAAGAATATATTGTATCTATCATAAATTAGGTTGAATGGAATCACAATTGATAATTTAGGTAATCTATATTTATTAAAAAGTGGGTGAAATGGAATCACTCTAAAATCTATGCAATCCTCCTATTTGTTAAAAGTTTGTTCCTAAAATATTCCTTTAGAATAAAGGTTATCTGTATTGTACTTGTGAAATGATTTGTGTTGTTTATGTCAAACCAAATTTTTACAAAAATTTAATAATACATAATTTATTAGAAAAAGAAAAGTTTGATTTACAAAATTAATAAATTTCATCGATTGCATGCAAAACTTTATTTTGTTCTTTACATATCATGACCCTCTTTTTACTTTATTTGTAACTAAATTGAAGTATGAATGCATGGTCTAGTTGCAAAAGTATGGGGTTCAAATCTTACTATAAGTGTCAATAAACATCATGAATTGTATGCAAAGTTTTATTTTCACCTCTTTATTACTTTATTTTATCTTATTTGCAACTAAAGTGAAGTATGGATGTTGAACACATGATCTAGTTGTAATAGTATGGAATTGAACTCTTATTGAGCATGGAAGTACTTTATAAATAGAGGGTTGAACTTATAATATAATGATAAAACATTAATATTTAAAATTATATGTTCAATTGTATTAACTATTATAGGTGTGGTTCTAAGTGTAAAAATACTATTTCAATATTATGGAGCTAAACACAAAATTTAAAATTATTGCCTAAAAGGTTTATGATCCAATGTTGACATGCACCCTAGATTATCTTGGACCAACATTGTCTTTAATTATGGGGTGGAAGGAAATAAATAAATAAATGCAAAGAAACAAATAACTTTAGATATTAGAATTGAGATATTAATTTAATGTGTATTTTTTTATGAATCAAAAAGAGCTCAAATAATACCTTTATTTTGTATGTGACTTGTAATTCTCTTGTTATATAGACTATATTTGGTGATCTAATTTGGTTCATTGCTATTATATCTATGACTATAACTCCATGACATACTACACAATGATTCACTATTTTCTTTGGTTTAATATTGCATTGTAAAAATAATCTCTACACTTTTGGATTCAACCCTTAACTTGTGAGCTAGACATTTCTCTGCAAACCTAACCTATGTGTTTATTGTCTCATCAAAACTATTCACCTTGGGTACCTAAACCTAGTTATATCTATAGACACATTCTAAGTTCATTAAAAAAGAGATTCCACCTTACTCAAACATTTTTTAGTTTATTGTAAAAGAGAACTCATCTTACTCAATTTTTTTGAAAAAGATCAACGAAATATCATGCAAACATTTAATATGCCTAATTTATTCTTATCATGTATATATTGATGCTAATTGATGCTTGGATGATGATGCTATAAAGCATTGAATGTATAGTAGTTTTTCAAGTAATGGATGTCATATCCATGCTTGAGGAGAATTGGATGAATAAAAGATCATTTTTAGGATTGTGAACACCTATTAGGTTAGTAGTTTTATACACTTGTAACTTTTACTTTTTTTACCAAGATATTTAGAGTTTGTGCCAATAGGGGAGTACTTGTGAAGATTTACCAGACCATTTAGGATGTATGTTGAGCACCACATGGAGGTTCTTCACATTTATACTATTTAGATTGAGAATTTTTTTAACATTAGTCAACAACATGTTTGATGTGGCATGCATCTTTGGGTCACCTTGTAGTCGACATATATCTTCTAAAAGGATTGGGAATGGTATTTATATGTGATATGGTATTATTTGAAAGTGACAAGGAAGAATAGAGGAGGAGAGCATAGTTTAGAATTGATGTGTCTAGGTAGAAGGGTGAAGATCCTATGGGGAGCTAACATTAAAGAAAGGATTTTATGGTGTGGTTTATAGGAGGATAGTGAGTTTCATATAAGTAAAGTAACATTGTAGTTTGTAATTCAAATATTTGTGATATCATAGTTTAAGTTTCCATTTTATAGTAGTATTGTGAGTAGCTTGAGTCAAAATATCTTAATTTTTTTATACTATTGTCTATAATGACCAATTTTTGGATAGTAGTACACCTATTTTCATGATCTTGATAACCATGTCTTGATAAAATTAGTATCATGACTTTCATAGGTAAAAATCATTCAAGATCTTCAAGGTTTTATCTTGTTCAATACAAATAAGTAGGATCCCATCACAATTTCCTCTAAAAACAACACCTTCAATTAAATTGTAAGAAGTGTATTAAAAACTATAAGATTTATTATGTTTGGGAATTAAATAATATATTATTAGCCTATTTTTAGGTATTATTCCCTTTATTCAATCCATCCCAACTAACAATGTTCTTCACTAATCATGGGGTTAAGATATCTTCCACTAGGTATTGGAATACCACTTTTCCTTTAGTGAGATTTATAATCCTAACATCAATTTCATATTCTAAGATCTCAATTATTTAATTACCTTTTTTATTAGTGATGTTCCCCTTGTGAACAAATCTCCTAGTACTTTAATAATGGATGACTTTTATTCTAACCTTGTTAGAAAATAAGAAATGTATAGTTTTCTTAGTACATTTGTAGATCATGGGGTTTTTTTTCACAAAAATGAAGTTATCCTATAAATATTTTAATAGATTACTAAAGAAAAGAGATGATATTTTTCTAATTTTTTGTTCTAATTTTTAGCTTAGGAACATAAAAAATGCTATCCTTTTCTCTATAAACATATAGGATGAAGTATTTGGATAATTCTAGTTTGACCAAGATAAAAATCATTATAGCATCCTACTTGATATGCTCAAATGCTCAAAATAAATCGTGCATCCACTTGAATCGATGGTATTTATTAAAAATCAATGTTATGGGTTATATGTTTCCTAACAATCTAGCTATGAATTTTCTTACAAAATTGATATTTCTAGAAAAATACTATAATTTTTTTTTGCTAAGGAAAAGATAATTTCAATATGACCTACAAAATTTCTAAATATATGGTAATTACATATTTTTAAACCATGTGTCCTAGTAACATATGATAAGGATAATTGAACAAGAACTTCCTAATATTTAGAGAAATCCAAAATTGTTAACATGATTCAAAAACCTTCTCTAGATGATCAAAGTGATATGCCTTGTTCTTGAAGAAGACCACTAGTTCACCTAGGTATATTATGATATTCTCATTAATCAAGTACTTGAAGGAAATGTTTATTTCTATTTAAAATGTGCCTTCATAATTTGATATACTAATAAATATTTTATGATATGTATTCATATATTATTTTATGGTGAAAGACATTTTACACTAATCTTCCTCTTTAATTAAATCTAGGTGAAACCATTTAATCCATCCATTATATAGAAACTATCAAAATTATCTATCATTTCAAAAAAAATCCATAAGGGTAGAAAATAGTGGTCTTTAGGAGATTATTTGTTGTGGCCTTAGAAGTCTACACAATCTAATTCTCTATCATTCATCCTAACCAAGACTATATTGGAGATCCAAATAAAGTTTTTGATTGGATAAATGATCTATCATATTATAAACTTGGAAAGATAATAAATCATTAGTGGCTTAATATTTGGCTTGAATTAAAAATAATTCCATCAAAGTCAATTTATCTTAGGCTACTTTTAAATAGTGTGTTGCATCATTTCTTTACTATAGTCTTTTAATCTATCATGTAGTCGTAGTCCATAACCCAATTATACCTATTGCAAATATTGATAAGGAATTATTTTTCTTCTTTAATGTAAATATTTTCTAAGGGTGATCTCGACATCTTTATAATCATTTGTTTGGTTGAGATTTTCCTTTTCTCCTTGTAGTAGTCATAAAGAATAAATATAACTTTAAGGGTAATTATTCTTTTAGGTAATTTATATCTATTCAATTAGATGATTTTATCTCCATATGATTTCTTAATATTGAAAGAAATCTACTATTTTATGATTTTTTTTAAAGAAACTCTACCATAAATTCATAAATTTAAAATATTGAAATAAAGCTATTATTTTTTGTTCATTTTGGAAAAAAATCTAATGGGTTAAATTATTAGGAGTTGTAGGTTTGAAAACCATATTGATTCCATATTTGTATTATAATAGGTCATTTATGGATTTGAATTGAGATCCAATTAGATATATTATATGTTGCAACACATTACCCTCTTTGGGAACTATTATGCCTTGCATAACCACCCCATTTTCTTTTTGGTTAAAATGGGTCCCCCTTTGTGTTTTGGGTGTTACTTTCTTCACCTTGCCTTGTTTTTGGTTTTTTGCTTTCCTTCTTTTGTTTTGATCCTGAGAGTTATTCTCCTTTTCGACCTTGTTTTTTGCTTTATTTTTAGAATAAAAAATCCAAATCAGACTTGGAATTTTTCTTCAAAAGTCCAAGTCCAATTTATTTTTCTGATTCTGTGCTTCTTTGTGTTCAGAATCAGAAATCCAAGTCAAACTTGGAATTTCTCTTTGAAAATATAAGTTTGATTTATTTTTTTGATTTCGCATGTGTCTGGCTTCAGAATCAAAAATCCAAATCAGACTTGGACTTTTTCTTTGAGGGTCCAAGTCTGATTTCTTTTTCTGATTCTATGGTTTTTTTCTTTCTAGAATTAGAAATCCAAATCATACTTGGACTTTTTCTTCAAGGTTCCAAGTTCAATTTTTTTTTTTGACTCTATGCATGTTTATCTACCTTCAGTCTATTCAAAAATGTGATTTCCAATCATACTCTTCTAACTAGGGTCCTAATTTTCTTGTTCATTCTGATCTTGTTTTTCTAACTACCTATCGCATTTATTATGGACTTCTTTGTATGTGTGGGGCTAATATTAAACTAGATTTCTTGCATGGTTTTGGTCATAATTGCATTATACTTTCATGAGGAGAAAATAGAGGATCTGTAGGAAGGTTCAAGTTTTTAGCAATCAGAAGTTTGTTGCTTTAGTCACTAGATCGGATTTCGAGGTATGATTTTTCTTTTTCTTTTTCTTTTCCTTTGATTTTTTACTTTCCTTTGTTCATTTTGTGTGTTTGTGTCCATTGTCATGCCTTTATCTTGGGTTTTGTTTTTTCCCATTTTTTTCTTTTGCGTTTTCATGTTTTGGTCTTGTGGTCATTTTCATTTTTGTGTTCTCATTTTTTTGGTTTTTTTTCTTCTTTTTTTAGGAAAAAGTGGCAAGCCACTATAAATATATTAATATTAAATATAAGTATTACAAAACCCTGGTTCAGGCGATCATACCAGAGAGAAAGAACTAGGAAGAAAACCCTCCGTTATAGCTCGAGAAATACCATTGACTAACACTTTCCGATTCGACCTCTTTACAATAATAGTCAAAATATCTCTTTTACATTTTACAAAAACCATCACCCAGACAAGACCAAAATACAGATGATGCACCCTTTAACTACCAAGACCCCTTAAAACCCTTTTCATTATAGACCCCATTACATAGCCAAAGACACCTTTTAGACCCCATTACATAGACAAAACCACCCTATTTAATTTTGAATAAGTAACTAATAACCCTCTACAAGTCTCACAATATTTACCCAATTACAAAATATTCCAAAATTATAACTGCTATTCAGTCAAAAGTATGAAAACATGATTAATATATTTATGGTTTTTTTTGTTTATTTTGTGTGTGTTTTTTATCTTCCATGTTCAAATTTTCATAGGATTTTGTTTTTTCCCTATGCCCTATGTTAAGGTTTCCATATAGGTTTCTCAACCTACCTATTTAGAATTTTAAATTTGAGTTTCATGGGATTTCAATGTTTTTGCCACCTTTTACAATAGATCCAAATCCATTTCCATTTTCATTTCTGAGATCCATAGTTACTTAATGCATTTTTCTTTTGAGTCCATTCAAAACTTCCATTTTTGAATGGACTCTGAGTCAAATAGTCCAGATTCTTCATCCATTCCTAATTCTAAAATACATAGTTCCTTAGCAAATTTTTGTCTTTCAGTCTGATCAAAATTTGGAATTTTGAATTGAATTTACATCAAAAGGATCAAATCCATAATCCTTTTTCAATTTTGAAATCTGACCCTTTTATTTAGCATATTTTCTCTTTGGCCTGATCAAAACTTCTAGTTCCAAACGGTCTCCATCAAAAGGGTCATGGTCCAAAATCCTTTTCCAATTCTAATATCTAATAGCTTGTCATAAAGATGCTTCTGGTTTACCTAATTTTGAAGGCCATTTCAACACTTGGTCCATTTGAAACTTCCAGTTCTAAATGGACCCATGATCAAAAGGTCCAAGTCCAAAGTACAATTTTGATTCCAATTTCTACGTATATTATACATGGTTTGGCTAGAATTTTGATTTCCAATTGGACTCATTTACTAAAGCCCAAATCTAAAGTCCTTTTCTAGTTCCAATTTTTGATAAGGATAGAGAAGATTTAGTATATTTTGAAAGGGTCCTTTTAGGGTTTGTAGTTCCAATAGAAGATGGCTATGAGTTGAAATCAGGGGAAAATTCTTTGATATATTTCTAATATATCTTCCTTTGTTTATATTTTAGGTTTCATAAATTTCTTATTTAGAAGAACAACCGAGTGGAAAGGAGGTGGAAAAGGATCAAAGAGGTAAGTTAACAAAAGTATATCAGACTCCATACGCAATGAGATACAAGTTTCAGGGAGTTTTAGTGATATCCAAATTCACCTCCCGATTGGTGAAAATCACAAATACAACACTAGGGAATATTGACTTTGAGGCTTTTAAGAAAGATACTTTTATAGAGGATGCCTCTCCAAGGGCTAAGAGGATAGCAGCTTCAATACTTTCCCATGTTTCTTCCTTTCCCATTGTTGTTTAATGTTTGGAGTTCATTCTTATTGCAATAGAAGCATACAACCTTGTACAACACAAGTGAATTGATCAATAGGGGAGTGAGATAATTGACTTATCTCCAACAATGTTCATGATGATATTTTAATTTCCACCATATCCTAACCCAAAGACCATAGTGGAGGCTGAGGAAATTCAACAATATGAGAAGGATGTGAGTAATAATCAAAGGCATATGAAAAAGGACTAGCTCAAGGTTGGTAAGAAATATATTGCTAAGTTACCCACAAATCATAGAAGATCTAATTTTTATTCTGAAGTGTGGTAAATTATTACATTATTAAGTAGAGCATTGGTCAAAGAGAGCTCCCATATGTATGAGAATTGGATGTTTCAATTTATCGAGGCTATCCTAAAAGGAGAAATTTATTTGGATTGGGGGAAAATAGCTTTAGATGCCATACATAATCAACTCACCAGGGTAAAGAACACTAAATAATTTTATATGATCTCGTATGTTGCATATTATGCAGCTAGAATGGGGAATTTCCTAGGTTTGAATATTGTGGGGGTTAAAGGAGAAGGACTAGGTGAGAGTAAAATTTGGGAATATTATGACCAACTAAAACTAAAGGTATCAGAAAGAATTTTAAAAGGGTAAATGATGCCTTTCTCTATGCAACAATTACTCAACTTTCAAGTGACGTGGGATTCTATTTAGGCACAGAGGCAATGGCATTAGTAGGAGAATGGGGAAACTAGTTCATTTAGTACCCCAATTCAACATATATATGTATGTTTGGATAT